>JAUZNJ010075546.1:0-52285 GCA_034780135.1 Jordanella pulchra | reverse complement strand
TTGCGAGATCTCGCAAAAGATTTTTTTTTCCTCCATGTCCCTTTAGGGGCTCAGTATAAAACAGAGAAGCAACAGTTATTCCCAACTTCACCTATCGTTGCATTGTGCATGATAGTAATTTTATAACATTTTGTTGTTTTGATTATAGAGTTTTAATTTAGGGGGATAAATTATATGTTGGAAAACATTTTTTTACCAAAGCTTTTTAACCATTTTTCCTCATATTTGTATGATAATTTGATCCATGCCTGGTAGAAATGCTTTCAAATACATTTTCCAATTCCCACTTAGTGTAGGATATTGGTGTTATTCATTATTTTCAAAAAATAAACAAAAGCAGAGCTGATCTTAGTTCAGGTGCACAACCAGCTATGAAATGGCCCTATGCTCAAGTCTAAAGATGTTATCTTGTTTTACCAGTTTATGCAAAATAAAAGTTGCTGCAAGTGGCTGAATTTTTATACATATTCAGCTGTTTCATTCCCAGTTAGTCATGTTTTTACAACTAATCCTTTAGGGAAAGGTTCTCCAGTGATCAATAATCTCATCATGCTGTACTAAGTAATAGTGCTTGTCAATCAAGCCACCTTTATTTATATAGCACTACTCTACACAGTCAAGCAAACAAAAAGCATCACAGGTAAAATAAAAAGTAAAGTCATGTGAATAATTTTGTGATTGAATTATAAAAATCATAACACATGACGGTCAGCAGACTTGAATAAAACAGCCATATCAACTTTATAATGAAAAAAATTACAGTTATCTCTATGCTGCAAATCTACAAAGTATTCAATGGAATTTAAGTGGAGATAGTTAGAGATTTTTATTATTTTTTTATTTATTTAAATATTTGTTTTACATCTTTTACATCACTTTTCTTTTTTCTGTTGTTACCTTATGTTTTTTTTTAAGGGGGTTGATGTTTGTTTCTGTCTCCAACTTGCAGTCTCTACCAGCTGTATTTCTGCTTATTAGGGGAAGAGAATGAAGTACTTGGTCTATGTTGGATACTTATACTAAGACTAGGAATATTACTCCAGGTGTCGCTCAGCGTTGCCTCTCTGGGACATGCTGATTTTACATCAATTTTAAGTTCAAGCTTGGAAAGTTCAGTTTAGGCAAATGGAAGTGAAGTTTTCTGGAAGATGTTTCACCCAAGAGGCTTCTTCAGTTCTAACAGATGCTGCTGTTGGATGACAGGTGAAACGTCTTTTAGAAAACTTCACTTCCAGTTGCCTGATGGATTTATACATGCTAATATGAAAATTCAACATTTATGAACTTGCTTTACATAAAACAAAGTAAATAGAGCTTTTTTAAAAAAAGGAAAACTGTGCACATACAGTTAACCAGACACCCAAAAGTCCTGTTTCTAGTGACAACATTTACATCTAAATAAGTTTTGAGAAGTTGCGTTGTGTTGTAGTTGATATGATTTATGTGTTTTCTTGCGGTTTCAGTGTTGCAGTTTGGTTGCAGTCAGAACTTTTGGGGGGGGGCTGTTCTCCAGATTTACAGGCTTGGTTGCATTACTGTGAAATCTGCAGCTGTATCAAATGTTAGTGGCTGCTACTATGAGGAAACAAACCTCACTTCAGGGATAGACGGATGAATGTATTGTTTTTTTTTCAATTATGGGAAATAACAACTTTTAGATAATGACAGTAAGAATGATAAAATAATTCAGTACATTTTAAGCTTAAAAAGAGTGGGCAGAAAAAAAACTTTAATTAAACTATTTATTTAGATCAGTTTAACAAATATGATCTAAATGTATTCTGCTATAATTAACTTCAGTCAACTTTATTTATGTGTAATGGAGTACATTCCTATCTTAGATGGTATTTTTTTTTTTTTATAAAAGTGGGGGTAAAGAGAAAAACTAAAAGACCTCCTTCACGTCTTTCTGTCTTACATGCAGCATCTAGAAAATACGGACAAAGTTCACCTGCTGGAGAATCTGACCGGTTTTATTCTTGATTAGAGCAGATTTGTGTTGGAAGCCATGAAAGCTGCATTCTGAGACTCACTTGTTTGCTTGGGAAAATAGAGATTGAAAACCTACTTGGTGGACCACTTGTGCATTTTTGGCTCCAGTCTTATTTTGGAGAACCATTGAGTCATAAATTACTGCTTATAATTACACAGAGGAAAAACAAAGGTGTGGAAAAAGGCGGGAGGGAGGAGGATGTTTTGGTTCAGGCCGTGTCTAGACAATAGGACTGACTCACTGCTGCTGTGTTGCTGTGTTTTAACCAGGGTCAGGGTTTCTGTTGTTATTATTTTGAAGCTGTTCTTTAAAGATGGTGTCAGTTGTAAAGCACAGTCTGCTCCGTTATGTGGAACACTGTCAGATGTTTATACAGTTTTAGGTTTTCTTTAAAGTCAGCAATCCAAAAAATGTACATCCAATTTACTTTTTTCTTTCTAAAATCTTTTGTTTTAGAACATTTTTCCTGATAATTTCTAGTTTTAAGATCAGCACTTTTCATCAGCTTTTTTGTTGAGCATTTTTCCAAAGATTACTCCAACATGATTAAGACTACCAGGTAGTCCTTACCTCTCTCTTCAGTTTGGACATTGCTACTTGGTGGCTCCTTTTAGACCACAGAGGATGGAGGCTTTTTAAAAGGGAACCTTTTCTTCGGTTACTTTTGTCATTCAAGAAATAAGACCTCTTAAAGTCTTCTGTAAGGGCTGCTTTTGGTCACCAGCTGTTGTTTGGCAATAAAAAACCCAAAACTTTTAGTTTCCTTCAAAAACTTCTACTGCTGTTTTAAAACAGCCATTATTAAAAAATGGATACCAGGCAGGTTCTTAATAATTGGCTAACATTTCTCTAAGTCCAGGCTGTTCTTTGTAATATGCTTATTGTGTAGACAGTTCTGATAAAGATACACCAGCAGTATATGGTGCTGCCCTACTTTAAACTCTGTCACTAAAGATGCTGGTTTTGGGATTGTTGCTACACCTTTTGATAACCCAAGAGTTAAACTAGGGGAGCTGGGGCTCCAACATCCATTCTTTCAGAACTACTGTCATGCAACACTGCAACTTTTGATGTACAATTTAGAGATTTTTGGCAGTATCCAAGCCATCTGTATTTCTAAAGCACCTTTAAAACAACAGACAGGCGCTGACTAAACTGTTGAAGAAAAGGATGTATGATTTAGAAACTAGAAAAGCACACAGAGAGCACCGACCTCTGCCAAGCAGCAAATTTAGCTCTTTGCACATGATCTGAATCATTACTACATTTTATTAAACGGTTTTTTGGCACGGGGCCTCTGCATGGCTGCCTCCATAGAGACACTGCAGCCTCTGGTGCCTGTTCTGCTCTTACATTCATTCACTCTGCACTCATTTCTGCTCTCACTTTTCATATCCATGTCTTCAGTATAATACTTGTAGACTTTTTGAGTCTGATGTTGACGCTGTCAGTAGTCACTGCTGCCACCCTCTGCTTTAGGGGGGAACTGCTTGTTAATGAATCATTAAAAAAAAAAAAAAACCCTGTATCCGGATTATGATCTGGATCATCATCAAAATGTATTTGATTGTTCCTTGGCACAAAGCACACCTGTGGTTAAAAAAAACAAATCTTTAAAATCCATTCTTATCTTTTCAAGTAATCCTGCAAACAAACCAACCAATCAACAAATGGGACAGGAAACATAACCTCCTTGGCAGAGGTAATAAAGACATAAACATTTAGAACAAACAAGATGATATTTGTATAAAATACAGGTTTGAAGAGGAGACAGTAGCCATCAATTCTCCAAATTAAATGCGACTGCCATCAGACTTCTGTCTCATTGGTTCCTGAACCCAGTGACATCATACAGCAGCTCGCTGTGTGTGGAAGTATTGATGGATAAAACTGGGGGCGCGTTTCATTTAACTCCTTACTGGGAACTGAGGGTGTGATCTGTGACGTGATGATGTTCCAGTTCCCTGCTTATGGACGCTTATAGTCTTCATTCTTTGTAAATTAACTCTATGACCAATGTTGCAACTGTAAAGATAAAAAAAACATTTGAATGTGGCCCCTAGTGTTGGTAAGCAGTGCTAAAATATCTTGAACACTGAAGTCGTCTTTGTAAGACTGACTAAATGTCACATAAAGAGGAAAGTTTAGCTGCCACCATGAATGCAGAAGTTTGGGATGATGATGTGCAAGGTCGATTAGAATGCGTTGCATTAGTTTTCAATAAGTAATAAGTAAGTATTCAATAAAGCTCCATTCAAAAATATAAAGTCATAGCAAGTGGCAGGGTCCCTGTGTTGTTAGTAAACTGTTGAGCAGTGAGCAGCTGATTGTATCATGACCATGTTATAATCGGACAAAGAAAGGTCAGAAAAAAGAAATCGTCCCTATTTACAACAACCTTTTATAGAACAGTGTCTGCTGCTGCTAAGTTTATGTGAATGTGTGTTGGGAGCAAGATTTTATTATTTAGTTGTAGTGGATACAAAATATGGTTACGCTTATAAGAGGATCAGTACTTAAGTTGTCCATTTGAAAAGAGAAATGTAGAAACGGCAGATAATAAGACAGGAGCAGAGCATGCATGCAGTGCGCACATGACCACATCTTTCTGATCAGTTTCTCTCATTACCATCACATTTGCAACAGAGTCTGGATGGTGGAGCCTATCCTGTAGTTTGAGGAGCAGTGATGGATGGCGCCTCTGAGTTGCTTTGTTTGTGACCTGCACAGCATGCACACCTAGGCAGGATGGACCTGCTTTAGTATGCTACTACACCTAGGTTTATTAACATACCTTAAATAAAATATTCACATTGGTTTTTCTTCCAAAAGTTCAGGGATGTTTTATTATAACTTTGACCATTCAGCAATACAACGAGGTGATTATTGGATCAGTATAAAAATTCAAAATTAAAATGAGAAGGCACCTTACAGAGGCAAACTCACCAAGGTTGTCAGAGACCTTTATTTAGTGAAGCTCGTATCAGTTAATGGTGGAGGGAGAGGTTAATATCGCTGACCATTAGATGTCCCTGAAAATCACACACTGTAGTTTTTAAAATGAAAATTTGAATCAACTTATTTTTGTTATATAAATATGAGGGAAAACTTGTATAACATTGACTGTGGTCTAGCTCATGAATATGTTGTTATCTTGGCTCAAAATAATATTAATACTTCAAAGCTTGAAGGCTAGGGAAATATACTTTTGATGCACTTGCTATGGTTTCTTTTCATTTCTTTTATGTAACCAACTAGAAAAAAAACCTCGCTAAGATCAAGGGGACCTGGGCAGACGGCCTGCATTACACACAAATCATTTATTTTTATTGTTAGTAAAGATAAATCTATATAGACTAGGGCTGAGCGATAGGACCTCAAATATATCTCATATGATTGGGCAGACGATAAATGCATGATAAATGCTCCGGTCTGGACAGTTTTCATACAAACTTTGAATTTTGTGTTAATAAATTTGTGAATTTTGTCTTTTTTTTTGCCGCTGAACTGGGCGCGCAGTTATCAGTCTGATTGAGTGAGAACGATGTGAATCATTTAAACTCACACTGCCCCGTGCTCAGCTGACCACGCGTGTTCAATGATCTATCTGCATGCAACTTTATCTCTGAGGCAATTGGCTCATCTGCCATTCTCTTTCTTTACGCCTCTGACTGGATGGGTGGAGTCACATGATTGCACACACGCTGCAGTGTCTTAAAGGGGAATGAAAACTCCACCCACCAGTGCACACAGGCAAAACAGCTGAAATTTTTTATTTTACTGTTGTGGGAAAATTGTCACCGGTTATTGTAGTGAATGACGGTAACGGTAAACATACGGTTTATCACCCTGGCCTAATATAGGCTAAAATCCCCATTTGTTGGTGAAAGGTTTTGAAAATCTGAAAATAGGAAACCTGCCTCAATCAGATCAATAGGGTAATGTAATTTTTTTATTTAAATTTTAAAGTTTGAAATCGGATTTAAATATGTTATAGGGTTCCCCTGATACAGAACATGTTTCCTGTTTCTAAATTGATAGGTGTACATCTTAGATATTTTTTATGTGTATTGCTTGCCTGACTGTGTACTTGCAACACTCAACCACTAACAGCAGCATATGATTTTGTTTTTGGGTTTGTTGCAATTAGGGATGCTAGTTATCGATTAATGAATTCACCTAAGTTTGATTGAGCTTATCGATGGACCAACAATTAATTGATAAGCAGACATTTTCGTAAAAATCTAGGTTTCTCTTGTGTCAAGATTACCTTTTCGTAACATGATGGGCTACATTTTTTAATATGCTAAATAAAAGTACGGCATCATATTTTAACAATTTATTGTGGAAGCTGTATTAAACACTGACTGAATAAACAAAAAAACCCCAAACATTATTAAACGTATTTATTAGATATGAAAAAGGCATTTATTAGATAACTGAATACCAAAATGAAAAAAGAATATGTAAAACAGAGTTTAACATCTCTATGCTTTTCTAAATTACAGAGATGTTAAAATATCATAAAGAGACAGGGTATGTTGCACTTACGTACTGTTAGACTATTGGCCACTGTTTAAGTGGATGCTAACTGGGTTATAGCTCTCTGTCGGTTGGGGGAGACTTTTTACTGTTAGCAGTGCTTTTAAATGAGTGGTTCTTATTGCTCTCAAAGGACCATTAAAAGCTGGCCACATGAATTGGATTAACTCACAAAAGTCTTCCCAATCTACAGCACTTATTGCAAGGTTTTTTTTTCTATCATGTTACAAATGTTTTGTATAATGTCCTTGACTTTTCTGTCATAACATCCTCATGTTATGCTGCTTCACAATGCAGCACAGCTAAATAGGTGCTATTTAGGTGATGAATTAAAGAGTTTATTCAAGGCTTACATTTGCTAACAGAACAACATAAAGTGTATTTTGCATCCCTGTCACCACCTGATGGTGTAAATAATCTCAGACTCTGGGTCAACTAATGTTTCTTCTCTAGCATGCCTCTGCCACAACATCACTTTACTTGCAAATACTGGCTTAAGAGTAAACAGAGGCGCCCTCTACTGGGCAGCATCAACAATACATCACTGGAAGAAACTTCTTTCAGGGGACTTTATCGATTAATCTCGTAGAAAAAAAAAATTCAAATAACTATTGACCTACAATAACAAATCAGTCATTTGTTCTTATATGTATTGTCCTGTTAAACTTGCTTTAACAAAAAGTTTTAAACAGATTTTTCTCCACATTGTTTCAGTCAGCTTTTAATTCTGTTTTTACTGGTGGATCTCAAAGCATTCGTTTTTGGAATAAAATGAAGATTTTTTTTTTTTTGTTTTTCCCCAAGCTCCATTCATATCAGTGGAATGACACAATAACACGCTGGCTGTGTGTCATCATTATGTGGATCAAAGGTCATCAGCTTTACAGCCATGCCATTCTCTCTCTGCTTTGTATGCAAACACAATCAAAGCCTGTGTCGCAGGCAGGCACCGATTGTTGGACAGGATTATCAGCATGTCGCACACAGCTATAGCAGGGCCTGGAGAAAAGGTGTTTCCACCTTCAGGAACGGGGTTGTCCTTTAATTAAAATAAGCCTGCCGGTTCTGTCAGCCGTCTGTGTATATGAGAGCAGGGTGCAAAATTAACTTTTTCACTCACCGGCCAAGTGAACCGGAAGATAAAACTATTTACCGGTGACGCATATTCTACTGGCTAGGAAAAAAAAATCATTATTTGCCCTCATCTGTTTTTAAGACTCATATTATTTCATTAAGGCGTTATGTTAAATGGAAAACAAAGTTAAAGTAAAAGGTAATATTGAATTTTATTTGATATCTTTGAAAAAAGTGCTAATGCAAAATACTTTTTAAATAAAGTGGCTATAAAAAAACATTCATAAAACGGAACACGATTTTTATTTTGTCATATCACGCATAAATAAAAGCGTAGCCTTTCTTCCCCTGGCATGGGCAGCACAAAACAATATCATCTGGGTGTTTGGGTTGATATGACCATCAGTGCACTCACAATTGCTGTAGCATCGATGGTTTCAATTGAGCCTGAGACGCAGAAATCCAAATGTGGCGTTTACTGTGTTTGTGTTCACGGATGCTCTACAGTTTCATAAATTGACAGCCAACAACAAATTGTCTGTTTTCATTCTTGCGAATTTGCTGCACATTGAGCAGCTCATTAGCTTAGCATTGTCGTCAGAAATTAGCCAGCTTCTTGAGAAACACAGACTTCCCGAAAGCGCAATTTTTTTAATAAACCATCTCTTGGAACTACAGGAGATGAAAATAAACAGTGAAATAACAATGGAGGATCAAATTTAATAACCAAAGCATAAGGATGGCAGTCAAATAACATAAAATAAATATTTTAATTGTATAGATTTTTCAGCTGCCTTATCTGTCGGAGATGATAAAGGGCTAAGTGTTTCTTTCATGCAAAATGCAAAGAAGCTGTGCGGTCGTTGTAAACATAGGAAGACATTTAGTTATAGACTTTGTTTTTGGATTAGTATCATATATTAATTATCACAATAAAAGCAATGCTAAAACTCATCAGTTGTTTTCTTTTTTTTTTAAGTAATAGCTATGTCTGCATGCATTGTACAGCTCCACTAACAGAATTGCCGCACAGTAAAGAAACTTTACAGGTATAAGATGAACTACTTCAGTTAAGCAGTTCCTATTGTAATTGTTACATTCATATTTTCAGCTATATTGATATTTAGAGATCTTCTTGAAAGAACAGATTAAACCGCAAAAGTAGGGCTGAACAATCGGTATATGTCAATGGGCACATACTCTGTATCAATAGAAAATATGTTTGATTTAAGATTTCCAATAATTTCTCTGGACTTTGATTGAGAACCAGATCTCTCAACCTTTCACAGCCAAACTTAGTAAGGTTGGTAGTAGAGCTGACCCATTTTTAAAGGTCGTATTTAAACAGGGTTAGTGTTACAGCTTAAACTCATTTTTTCCCCCACAGGGCCTTGCATCGAATTTGTTAACAAAACGCTAATTTATAGTTACCGGTGTCAACAGATATGACTGGCTTATATTATGATACATTTTCCAGCTGCAATGCAGAATCATAAGCAAAAATAACGTAGTGTTTTTTTTTGACCAGCTTATCAAAAGTACTTCCTCACATCCCTATTTAGCAGTTAGCTTAGGGCACTAGTGGCTCGTTTTTCTGACAGTAAGCTGACAGGAAAGGGGGTATGAGAGAGGGGGAGAGACATGCGGGAAAGCCGGATTTGAACCTGGGTCGCCCGCGTCGAGGACTAAGGCTTCCATACATGGGTCATGCGCGCTAATCACTGCGCCACCTGCACGCCCAGCAGTTAGCTTTCAAGCTATTTTTTGATTTCCTTTTTTGCAGGCCTGTATCATGACTACATGTTAACTATTCACCACTCTCTGTCACATCCCTGTCTCTGTGGGTCACTGGCCTTCAGCCTGTTTCTCCTGCCCACGCAGGACAGCTGATATTTGATAAACATCACTGTTCTAATCTGATGTGTTTCTGTCTCCATCTGCTCCCTCTGAAGCTTACTTGGTGACACAGAGACTTCTCCCTGAGGAGCCAAGAAGCAGACGGCTCATGACTTCTGACCAGGACACGAAAGTTGTCGCTGAACCACAGGTGCAGCAAGTACAAGAGGCAAAAGAGAACTCTCATTTGGTGAGTTATATGTTGTTTTTTTTCTCGGGCTGGATGGACTCTACTAGTAATAGTTTTACGTCTGTTGATTTTGTTTTAGCTTACATCAGCATAAACAAAGGTGTATAACTTGGTCCCACCTCTGTCAGTTTACACAGTTTAATGTATCCAATAAACCAAACAGTGGAGGTACAACTGGGGCAGCATTTAGATAAAGTGCAGATCATGCATCTCCAGCCTGACAATGGAAGCTGTGCAGTAGTAAAGGTAAACCATTGTTATGTCGTAATGGTTATGTAGCCTGAATTGTTATTTCCACATTGTGTTGAACCCTCTACGGGCTGATCTCCCACACTGATGGTCGATTATAAAGGAATGCTTGGTTCATAATGAGGAGGCAGCTCCTGTAACTAAAGAAGCGTGACCTGCTTTTATTTCTTTCCTTTCAAAAGGTTGTAGCTCTACTTTTCATACCAGTTTTGGAGTTGATTGTTGTTGAACCACCAAGGTGGAGAGGAAAACTAAGTGATGCATCTTAAACTGAGCTAAGCAGAAGTTTATTTAAAGGGTTTTTTAATACATTGTGTCGGTGAGATGAACAGAAACCTTAATAGGCTACAGCTAGTAGGAATGGAAAGTAGCCTGTGTCGCTACTGGATGTTTAAAAGCGGTTCAAAAGTATTATTTCAGAGGAACGGGGTAATTTATGTCCTCAATTATCTGATTCCTCTCATATTTATTTCTGCCAAAATGTTTTGTTATTTTTGAAGAATGCTTTATCAGAGTTATATTAAACCACACGGGCGTAATTTTTTATTTAACATCCTACAGGCCAAAAAGAAAGGAAAAACCAAAAAGCCTTTCAAAATATTCTCTTCTGTCTGTTAATCAACAGCATGCTTTATTTTATCCTATTAATTTTAGCAGGTTTGTAAACATTAATGGGCCCTTTTTTTTGTTTTTGCAATTTAGTGTCAGCCGTTATTGAATGATATGACTAAAGGAGAGTTTGAAGCAGTGCTATTTAATAAGCCCTTGGAAATGTTGAGCTTGATCAAAAGTTACAAAGTTTGTTTTCCTTTGGTTTCATAGGCAGAGAGCAACCGTGGTTGGCCAAGATGACATAGTTGATGTGTTGTTCAGTTTGACTGAAATTTTTTTTCATATCTTCATTGTCAAAATGCAGATGTGAAAAAATGCATAATGTTTTTTTTATATAATTAGGCATAAGAGTTGGCAAAAATCCAGAGTGCAAAAGGTCAGTTTTGCTTAATAATACTGGTTCTAAAAAGGAATGTACAATAGGAGGTGCCCCTTGGGCCAAAAAGTGTCTTTTTTCTATATGTTGTTAAAACTCTTCTTTCATTGGTCCAAACTGGATGTACGGATGTTCAGCCCACATACTGTAGTTATAATTACCTTTATTGATTTAAAATGTGCTCTGGAGATGTATCATGTTAGAATTTGTGGGGGGGGGACCCTGGTAGCTAGCTGCGTCATCGCCTACATATTAACTAGCAAGCTAACAGCTGAATGTAATCGGAAACCATCAATTAAATGGCGTCTGTGCGGAAAGCAGAAAGTGTTTCATATTTTCAGTTTTGCTGAAGTTGATTCCTCATTGTTTGAATCCAGAAGTAAAAAAAACAAAACTTTTAGAGTTGAAAGAGGAAAATTAATTTGGACTTGTTGCACTCAACTCTTAGCCAAGATGTAAACAGTAATTGGAAAGTGATTATGGGACTATATAGGAACTTTGTTTGGATCTGCAGTGATATTCCATAACAATTTCATGTACAACTACAAAATCAATTCAAATTTAAACAAATAACTAAAAACTGCTAAACCCAGAAATCTCTGTTGTCTGATGGGTATGTCTGAGGCAGTCGAAGGACACACTGGGTCTTGATCATCACATAAATCCAGGTCCAGCTCTTCTGTCACACTGAAAGAGGAGAATCATCAGCCTGTTATTATTTTAGAAACCATTCTTAGAAAGGGTTTCACGAGGCTCGGCCTGAGCCAGTAGTTTATCACCCTGATACAACAAGGCATTGCTGCAGTCATCAGTCACTTTCACTTCGATCACAGATGTTGAGGAAACAGCCGTTAAAGAAGCTGTTAACGAATGACTTTGACTTGATCGGCTAGAAACACTCTTTACTTTAGAAGTGATTCATACTATGGTTCACTATTAACAAGCTGTAATTTGATCTGTTGCCTATTTTTTGAGATAATTGGTTTTAATTTTAAAACAGCGATTAAACATTGAAGTTCTGTTTTTTTCTCTCTGCCTCCTGAGCTTTGAATGTGGTGTAATAAAGTAATTCATTATATTTGAAATGGTACTGATTATTTTGATTATCTTTTTGAAGCCGACACAATGAAAATCACACAGTCATAAGAAATGTACATAAGTCTCAATTTAAACTTAACAAAAAAAATTGGCAACTCAAAAATATGAACAAATCCAACAAAACATTAACAATGGATAGTAAATGGAGGGAGCAGCAATGCATGCAATTCACATGATCTCAAGATATGCATCTAAAATGAGTAAAAATTTCTTAAAATAAGTGTCTTTACCCATATTTGAATAAATAAGAATATCTGCCACTGAAATGGCTATTTTTATCCTTAAATTAAGACTTTCAGATATTATGCACTTGAAACAAGAGACTGCAGTTGTTGTTTTTTTTAATTATTATTTTAAATAATTAAAAAGGCGTCTCATTTACCTGCTCAATTCAAGAAAAATTGCCCTTATTTTAGGGAAAATGGACTTGAATTTCAATGTTTTTTCACTGTTGCTGCTGAATGCAAAATGAATGCATATCTGTGAAGTTTCTCAGTCACCGAGGTCATGGACAAGCTTGGAAAGTTCAGTTTAGGCAACTGGATGGGATGTTTGCATGCATGTGTTTGCTGATACCAGGACAAAAAATGCTAATATTGTTTAGCCGATATATTGGCCTACCACTGACTGACAACTGATATTTGTTGATCTTGTATATATTTCCTTAACCTTTCAACATGCTGAAGGAAAACATTACTGGCATTGCTTCTCCACCTTATATAAACATCTTCTAATCCTGCTCTGCATCACTATGGCTTTCATACATCAAACAAACTCCACACAGCTAACCACGTTCCTTCTCCCTACAGAAACACAAACGGCATCAAAATGGAGGTCATTTAAGTTCGCCCCATGAGAACAGTGTCTACGGCTCGGCGATAGGACCTCAACTCAATCTCAGGATAAATTGGGCAGTTTTACCTTGATAAAGATAAATGCACGGCTCCTGTATCTGAAAATAATGGCATGTGCAGGAAACGCAACTGATCTATTTTTAATTTATTTACTGACCCAATCAAATGACACATTACTTTCAATGAAATATAAATCAAGTTTATATTTTTATTGTACACTCAATTTTAAACAATTAACAATGTCTCATTGAACATGAGAAAAGTATTTCCTCTCTTGTAAACTTTTTGTTCGAAGATAATTGAGCCTTTTGATCACCTTTAAACTTAACACAAGGTTATGCTGTAGGTAGAAGAGTTTGGATGGGTTACTTTGGGTCACGACAGTTTTCAGTCAAACTTTGAATTTCGTGTCCTTTTGCCCAACGTCTATGGTGTAATTTTTGTGCCACCAAACTGAGCGTGGAGTTACCGGTCTGAGTGAATGAGAACAATGTGAATCATTTAAACGTACACTCACTCAAAACTTGTCTGCCCGGTGCTCAATTTACTACCCATGCTCTGCGACGTATCTGCGTGCAGTTTATCTCTGCAGGCGCACACTCGTCTTTGCAGGATAAACTGATGACATTTAGTTTACGGCCGTGTTAGCCGCTTCTTTAGTGGGATCATCTACGATTCTCTTTGTTTATGCCTCTTCTGACTGGATGGGTGGCGTCACGTGTTTACACACACACTGCAGCGTCTTAAAGGGGAATGGAAACTGCACCCACCAGTGCATACGGGCAAAACGGCAAACTTACTTTTTATTTCTTTTACCTTCGTGGCAAATTTGTTGCCGGTTATTGTAGTGAATGACTGTAACGGTAAACATTTGGTTTATTACCCAGGCCCATCGTTCATCCTTAGTGACTGATGCTACAGACATAAAGCTAAATAACAAGATCGGTCGGCTACTTCACACCTTATGTTGTCAGAAACTGTGTGGAATTTAAATATAGAAATAAGGAAGACATGGTTGGATTGTTGCTCCCATGCATCATATTAATTATTGATCTGGTCACTCTGAAGTGTTAATAAGATTGACAGCCTAAGAAATGAAGAGTTTTCTTCTGCTGTGTAAGGCATTGGAGCAATGCAGTGTTACTCCTCCCCCACCCGTTGCTATCCTGAACCATGTGTACAGTCATGTTGTGGGAACTAAAGGAGTGTCAGTCTTATTTATGTATGGTGACAGAATCAATCTCCAGGTAACCCAGACATTAGTCCCAGTATTGGTCTCTAAGGACAGAGCTACAGTCGTGTATGTTTTGCAATATTTACCCATGAAAACAATTGATCTTAATTGAAGAGCTCTTTTATTTTGATCAGTTTATCAAAACACAAATATTAAATGCAAAACATAACAGGAAATATAATGATTCATATCATTTTAGTAGCAAAATAAAATAAATATTAACCATATGTGTTAATTCTGAAATCCAATGAGACTGGTAATTTAACTTATAGTTTATCATGAGAACTCCTTGATAAAGACTAAATGAATTTTAGAATCAGATGGAATTTTGGTTGATTTCATCTCATTAAATAATGAGTTCAGTTGATCAGCTGTTTTGCATAAAACCATGATCAATACTATGATCATTCTATGGTTAATTAAACTATTAATGCCAATACTACCATGGCATTATTTCAATACAAAATACAGTTCAACAAAAGTCGCGTCCACCATTGTTTGAATGACCAGACTTCTTGTTCTCCAAAAATCAGCTGCTGTTTTAAAATAGGCCTCCCTGATTCCAGCTTCTATTGTTAATGAAGGCTAATATCCAGTGTCTGATTTAGACTATCTGTTCCTTCGTTCCAACACATGCATGCACCTGTTACTCCGGGGTTTTATTGTTTTTATGTTTTTATTTTTACATGTTTCATCTTGAGTATTTTTATGCCAAAATGTGTTTTTTCTCTTAAGTTTTCTGTTAAATTGCTGTTATTTTGCCTATACAATTAATTTTGCAACCTTAGTAAAAATTCAGTGGTTTGCCTTCTGATGTAGAAAGGATTTGTAGCCGGTAATCTACAAGTTTGGAAATGGAAAAATGATGTCTTTTTAGTTTTTTTCCGCTTACAGACGATCAAGATTGGAAAAAAGATAGGCAGTGGAAACGGATAGAGGGCATATAACCCCTGATGGAGTTTGGTGGGGTAATGCTGCAGTCTGTAGGTCTCATTACAAGCTGCTGGTGGTGGAAAAGCAATCAGGGAACCAAAGTAAAGCTTCCTGGGTTTGTAACATATTCAGTTTAACGAGATTCAGCTCCACAGTGAAAAGGCAGGAAAATCTTTCCATTTCTGCAGGATTTTAGCCGATAGGTGCTTTAGAGGAGTAAGTTGGAAAAAAGGGAGATGCAGCCACAATTTATTCACTGAATCTGATCAAAATGGCTTAATCAGTAAATCAAAAGTTAATCATGGAGGTGATTTTGCTAATTTACATTCAAATTTTATGTGAAACCTCAGTAAATGCACCTGTCTAACTTTTTTTTGTTAAACGTAACTTGTAGTTTTGTCAACTCTGTGTTTCCTGGAAATTGATGACAATTATTTTATATCAATTTCTCCTTTTTTATGTTAAAATCTGGACATTCAGGCCAAAAAGCTTGTCCAACTCATTCCATATTCAATCTTCTGCCTGCACATAACTAAATATGCTTTGGACATGTGTTAATGTGACCTATTTAAGGCTGCTGTATGTTTAAGTTGGAGCTTTCATAACTTAGTCGGACACAAAGAAAGACAAAGGCAAAAGAAAGTTGGTTAAAAAGTGGAGCATGACTTCTTTTTTTCTTTTTTGTTGTTTTTAACTAGTAGAGAACATAGTACTTCAGTTGTAGTTGAATATTGTTTGAAAACCGTTATTGTCAAGTGTTTCCTCTTTGGTTATCAGACCAACTGTAGTTTGAAAGATGTTAAAACAAAGTTTCTTAAAGAGGAAACTTTTTATCCTCAACATTGGTCTAAGGAACACAAAATATGTGTTTACATTTTAGTTTTATTGATATGGGGATTAAATGTATAACAATAAAAACTTCTATCGTAAACAGTCATTTCTTTCTTGGGAATGTTTAGATAGCAGGACATACCAACAAATAGCTCTGGTAATCATTCAGTTTGATGGATGCCGTATCCGATTTGGATATATTAGGATTCTGTGCTTTCTTTGTGGAGCCCTGCTTGGCAAAGCCGAGCATTTTAGATGGTTGGTTGAACAATGATTGCTGGATTACTTTATTATTTTTTTAGTGCACAAGAAGGAATCTATATTTTTTTTCTAATGCACATCAGTCGAGGTTAAAAGTAGAGTCTCTCTTCTATTCATACACCACACCAGTGATCATCGGCTGGATTGGTAAACTTTTTTTACTGATTGCTATCTGAACACAGATATGGTCTTAAAATCCAGAGGTTTTCTCTTTGGTCCAGGTCAGGATTTGGAAACATCATTACAGAAGCTTAATGTTGACCATTTTATTGAATTTTAAATCTGGTGTTTTGGGAATTGGATCTTACCACACATCCCCCATTTTGATTACTTCCTCCAAGGCTGCAGCAGCACCTGTAGGGAAAAAACAGTCCTACAGCTAGATGCTTCATTTGATTACTTGTGTCAAATATTCACCCTTTTTTTCTGAACTTAAAGCTTTTCTCAAGAAGACATTTTGTCCATCAGGTAGTGTGTCTGTGAAAAAGAACCACCCTTGTTCCTGAAAAGAGGTGGAAGTACAGCTAATGTAAAGCTGCCCCCTCACAGCCTGCAGTTTGCAGTTCATAATGAGCCCTGGTGGTTCCTGAGGTTTGCACACAAGCAGGTTAGTTCAAGCTAATCTTGCTTCCATTAGAAAACAGGGACAATAAACGCAGCGCTATATCAGCTGCCCGCGGATGACACTGATGATAGCCGGTCACTGTCCACGGTGCTCGTTGAGTTACTCCGACTGTTCTCTACAAAACACACAGGCTCTCTCAATCAGGGCAGCAGACAACCTTTACGGCCTCTGTGAAGAACAGGAACGTTTAAAATTTCTAAAGGTCAAGCAATGCCCGATGAAAACGCATCCAGTGATGTCAGCGGGGGTTTCTATGGCAGCCACCTCGGACAGGAGTGGGAGTTCTGCGTCTGAGCTGGGCCGAAACATTAGCATAGTGTGCTGCGTGCGTCCGTCTGGCCAGACTCCTCCTGGATGATCCGATGCAGCATTTGAAGCATCCAGTCTGCCTTCATCCGGTCAGACTTGTCTCTCTTTCTGTTAACTCTGTTTCTTTGAATCAGTTTCTTGTTTCAACTTGTTTGTCTTGTAAGAGAAACTAGTTTCACTGTGTTTATATTTTACTCCAGCTTGTTAGTAGAGTAGTCCATTAAAAGTCTCACTGACTGGCTTAGCTGAAGCGACACCCTGGGGTTGAGCTTGAGTATATGCAAAGGCTCCGTTTGTGTCCAAGGGGAGCGCCTCAATGCCCCACGGACATCTCCAACGTTTTCCTGGAGAATGACTCAGTGCAACGGTGACAAAACAAAAGCAGACACGGATGCTGAACAGGAGGAGGCAGCCAGTCAGCTTGTGCAACGTCAGCCTAGCCCACCAGGGCAGCGGAGCCTCAGTGCTGTCACCAGATTTGTTAAATCGACGGAGGAGCTCGAATCAGACGGAGAGTGGCTGTGTCTGTGATCTCACAAGAATGAGTCGGAGAGCTGCAGCCGTGGAGGAGCCTGACTTAATCCTGGAGGCACGCAGGGATGATCTGCATTCTAACTCAAGGTGCCACAGGCACATGTTTTGATTTTTGAGTTTTAATCATGGATTTGGTGGAGTGGAGCTTTTTACCACCTTCCTGTACCACAGGAAGCTCCTGGCTTTTGGTGCCTGAGGAGTTCAACGATGCACTTGCTCTCACAACAGCTCTGGGTTATGATTTGTTTGGCTGCGAGGGGTGCAGACTGAACTACTGTTTGATTCCTGTGAGTATGACCAGCTAACCTGTGATACTGACTCCAGCTCAGACCAACATGTCCCTCATTGAAGCTGAATCTGTCAGATCATGTTAGTCCGATGAGACTTCTACTCAACCATATTTACATACACTTCTCTGCTTTTAGCTCAGAATAAGTATACCTCTGTTTTTCTGAGATCTCTTCTATTTTTAAAGCCTTAAATTGTAAATGTATTTGAACTTTATTCTGCTTTGTTTTTTTTTTTCTTTTTGGTTGTATTAAATCTTATTGCTAAAAAAAACATTAAACAAGTGTTACAGACAGAAAAGCTGAGCTTTAGATAGCCATTAAGAGAACCAAAAGAGTGCTAATGTTGGAAAGAAACGCCATGTTGAGATTTATCCAGTCAAGAGGAAAACCTGCAACTCTGAGATGTAACACACTGCCCCGCCCCTCCTTTAAAAGTTCACCACCCTTCACAAAAAGGGCTATGTAAATACGCTGCAATCTCTCTGCAAACAGACATTTTTTTCTTAATGGGATCGGACCTGAGAAAACTCCCACTTCCAATTGGAATATTGCTGGAAGAAAACATTTTATTGGCTGATAAACTTCATTGTCGCAAACAGCAGCCTCTGTTTGTTTACTCCTACCCTAAACATGACAAACTGCGTTGTCTTTGTCAGCTTTATATTGTTTTATAATCCTGTATTTGGTGAGTGAGGAGAAATCCCTCCTCTTCAGCCCTTCACCTCTAAGGAGCTCACCTATGCTTCCTCTGATGATGATCTCTGTGTTTTCATACAACTGTTTGACATGTCTCATCTTTTAAAAGCTTTTTTTCCTCAAACTTCTCTGATCCACTGTTGGGCTTCAAGATGGTGCCGTTAACAATGCCCGTAGGTTGGAGCTTTTCTGTCTTAGCTTTACTTGTTAAAGGAAACAACAGCTTAATGTGGTCAGATTCAAATACTACAAAATAGACTGATGTATTTCATACTATCAGATTGATTGTTTTTTTTCTGTTTGTATCAGTCTATCTTCATAGAGGTTGGTTTAGATTTCCTCTCAATCATGACTTATAAGTCGTTGCTTCTGTTCTCTGCTGGATTATTTGCAATCTGTCACAAAAGAGTCTTAAAAAATTGCCTGTGCGAGTGAGCAATAAATCTCACCAGGATACTGTCTGGTTTCCTGGCTCATCGGCTCAAAGTCCCTGAGATTTGTTGGTTTCATACATCGAACTGTTGAGAGATGTTTAGAAAATACGAAAAAAATCAAACTTGTTTAAAGCTCACATTTATAGGAATAATATCCATTTAGTATGTAGCTATATGTGCGTAGAATATTTTACAGTATTGTAAATTAGGTTTTACCTGTTTCCACCAGCAGCTCTGTCTAGTCAACAGAATAATAGTGGTTTCAGTGGAACACCAATGGTGTCATTTGTCCATCATTATTGCTGTGGTCTGAGGTTCTCTTAGCGTTTGTGAAATTTTGTTATTATCGTAGGAGGGTTTAATTCAATTCAGTTTATTTATATAGCGCCAATTCACAACACACGTCATCTCAAGGCATTTTACAAAGACGATTCAATCAAATTACAGTCGGATTAGTTAAAAGTTTTCCATCCAAGGAAAACCAGCTGATTGCAATGAATCATTAATTCAACAGCAATCCCTCCCTTTATTTACTGAATCAAACTAAAAATGTTTGCTTACCTAAATGCCTCCAGTTATTATTGGAGTTAATTTCAGATGATCATTAAACCATCACAGCTATAGTAAGTAACTCGCAGAGGTTTTGGTGTTTACCCTGGCTGCTCTGACCAGACTGTGTTGTTCCCACAGGATTCAGCCAAGGTTTCAGACCTCAACCCCAATGCGAAAGCATGGGCCAACCACATGTTTAGCCTGGACACCAGCGGGACTGCTGACACCACGACTGCTGCCCTGCAGCCATGGAAGGAAGGCTGCGATAGTTCGGCTGACCCCGGCCCTGAAGGTCAGTCGACCCCTTTGGGACACACGCTTACAGATGACTTCTAGTCTTAAACCAGCTCTTTTGACTACAGTCACACATTACTGGGTACTCCTTGTTTAATAGTCATCAGGGTTTTAAAGTGTCCGATCTTTATATTTGATGTAAAAGGCTTGTTGTTCCTTTAATAACTCTAGAACCAAGCAGATGAGGTTAACTCTAAAACCTGATGACATGGTTAGGATTGTTATCTCAGCTGCCCTTCTCCCTCTGTCAGCTCCATAAAGCAATAAATGGTTGTTTTTTAAATATTACAGTTAATCCTTTAAAGTCTGAACCATGAAATAATTGACAGAAAATTCAGATTTTTTTTAATATGAAAGTTGTCATTGAATTCTATGAAAAATTATGAAAAAAAATACATTTTGTGTAAGTTAAATATAATTATTATTTGCAAACATTTTGATTCATTAGGCATTTCTGTATAATCTTTTAGCCATTTTCTGTTCCCTACATATTTCTGATTTATTAAGTCGGGTTCTCAAGAGCGAAACTATCCACTGATGATGCAGAGGTCTCAAAACTTCATGTATCAAATATACATTTGGCTTTAAAGGGTTAAAAATGATTTCTGTAGACATTTAGCAGCATGGTAGAAATGTTTGGTGTACTTGGTGCATTAAAGTTGTCTAGAAAACAATGGATAGAGATTTTAGACAAATATTTTCTAATAGGATTCTAGTTTACAGGAATGACTTTATGCAAGTTTTTGTATTCACTTGTGGAGTCATCTTCATCATATAATCTATAATGTTTTAGACATATTACTAATATAGTCACTGTTTTTATTCTTTTATAACAGAAACTTTACAAGTTATCTTTTACAATCATTTTCAAGCTGTGTTTATTTACTAAAATCCATCCCAGTCCTCTTGGTGATCTTCTTGGCCCTGATCCAATTTTGGTGTACCACTAGTTTAAGACGTTGTCGGGTTTACAAAGTACTGAACTTGGCTGCTCTTTGGTTCAGGCCGTTTGGTACAGGCTTGTTTCCATTATGCTACCTTGAACTTTCATCCCCCATTTAGACGTGTTTACCCTGAGCTGTGTCGTGTGCGCTCTGACTGCTGGTGCTGTTTGTGTAAATCACATCTGCTGACACTGGCAGAAATCCTTCTCTCTCTCTTTCTCCTCATCCTACTACTTACTCAGGAATTTTGTGCTGATAAAAGAAAAGAAAAAGAAAAGGCCCATCTCTTAAGCTTCATTAGTCATAAGTTGGAACCGATGCTTCTTAAACAGCACCTTTGACTAAATGAACTTTGGTTACTTCAAACTCAAAGGTAAGTTTGTAGAGACAGTTTACAAGTGTTCAAAACATCCCAAAATACAATTTCACATAAAGTGTAATAACCATCATGTTTGTCCAGTTACTGTCTTTGAAGATGAGCGTTGTCAAACATTAGCCGGCAAACATTAAATCCTGAAATATTACTCTTAAGTGGAGGATTTGCTTCCACAGATGCTGCAGATTAAAAATCTGAGATTTTAAAATCTTACAGTAAAAGTGAAGAGAATCATGAACTGTTGAGGAGTTTAAACAGATGTGACTGAAACAGGATGCTGAGAGATGCACAGTTTAAAAACCTGTTTGTTTGTTTGTTTTGTTTCCTTCTTCTGTCTCGTTTTTTGTTTACTCTAGAATAAAAACATTGTTGGTGTAAATTATTTCTAACTAAATCCGATGCTAAACAGGTGACGACTGCAGGATTATTATGGAAACAGACGTCCATCTAAGTAAAAAGCTGAGATTTGAATTATTTTTGTTGTTTAAACTATGTTCAATGTATCCATTGCAGCAATCACAAAAAATAAACAGTTTGCAGAACTGCAATTTCTTAACTTGAATTTTCCAGCAACAGCCCTACTGTCTTCTTGCTTATGGAGCCTAATGAGTTACTCTGGTTTGACTGATGGAGTTTTTTTAGACAGATGTGTCTAAAAAAGACTTTATAGCTTAACCGAAAATATGAGTTCTGATGGGGAGAAAATGCTCTTCATGTTTCCTGGTTATAAAAGTGCAGTATTATGGGTATGCAGTATCACTAATATTAGTATTAGTACAGTCTATGCAGTAAATTACTACAGAGAACTACTCCGAGTTTACTTGAAGCTAAACCCTGAAGGTTCAGGGTAATGTCAAAGTACTATTCCCTTAATAACTCAGTTTCCTTGGGTTTTATCCTGGTGGAGGGGTGAAGAAGACCTGTCCCTGTGAGATGGTTTCTTAGCACAAACATGGCTGTACTATATGAAGAAGTTTAAGGTCGTTTGTTTGTTTGAAGCAAAACATCTTAACAAATGGACAGAAATGAACTAACGCCTCTGAATAACACCAGAAGTGAAACTCGTCACAATCTTATATTTGAGTTCAAATAGGCTGAAATTTCTTTTTTTTTTTTCTTTTTGTTGGAAGAAAAGTACCTTTAGACTGATACGGAGCTATTTTTAGGTATAGCTGGAGTCATTTAAAGAGTTCTCACTGAAGGCAGGTCTTTTCATCTTGAAACGTTGGTGCTGAAATCTTATTTAAAGTTTGCGGATGACGTGGATTTAAGATATGAAAGCAAGTTTAAAACCGCAATCTCAGTTCATTCACATCTATGGTTATTTATACTTCAAAGTCTGCCTCTCCTGGGTTCACATTGTCATAAGTAAAACAACTCCCTTAATCATTTAAACCTAATTTAATATGATGCATGAATATTCCACCGTTTCCTTAACATTAACGATTATAACCGCTGTGTGTATTTTCTCTGCCAGGCTCAGCCGCAGCAGAGAAATGATAGAGATAGTATTGATTAGTTCTGGTCCAACACTGATCGACTTGATGTCCTGCTTCATTTCCTGCACTGAGGAAACTTATGACAGAGTTGAGTTTAGCTGGAGATGTAATAATGTGGTCGTTTGTATCGGGCTGAATTAGTTTCCTCCCTAACCTTTAGAAAAGAGCAGAGTTAGAGCTGTGCATGTCTGAGCCTGCAATGTTCTGCTTTCCAGCCTTTAACAGTCTAATCTATAATCACTAATTAGTTCTTATGTTCATTGTATTTGTGAAGGGACTAAGGAATAGGTTTAGAAAAATAAAAGTGAACGGGGTCTTTCCTCATCCTTAAAGAACATAAAGGAACCAGAAGACATGGTTTCCTGTTGTCTTCTGTCTCCTCTGTTACTCCATTGACTTACTGAACTGTGTTTGTGTGGCTGTGTTAAAAATCACCCCTTTTGAGACCTAATTTTCTTCGTTTTACAGAGTAAAGTTTTTTTTTTGCAGGTTTTTAGAGTAAATGCTGAACTCGTATGGATTATAAAAGCCTGAGCGGTGGTTTACCTTTAAATGACTATAATGCTGCTGCTGGACAGTTAATAGCAGGTTTATTACCTGCAAAAACCACCATGTTGTTTGGAAGCACAGTGCAGTTTCCACAGTCATTACCTGCCAATCAAATGATGCGGGCAGCATGTTAATGTCAGGTTGATTCAGTTTGTTTTCTGTTGGCTTGCACTTCCTTTATCCACCTGCATTAAACCATATACATTTATTTTTCATTGTTTTTCATTTGCTGTAGAGATGCATTCGAGGTAAATACTGATGCGTGAGGCAATATGTCCTCAACCTTTATCTAATTTTCATCAAGCCTAGAATTGAACAGAAGTTGAAAATAAACTTTTCTTCCATATTATACCAGCTGATCAGAGGCTAATTAGGGACATTTTTAAAACTCTTTTGACATTATTCCGAATCTCTAATTCATCTCTACATTTTATTTTGCTTTCATGTCTTATTTATGCTCACATAATTTTATTTATTTATTTTTTTTAATAGTTATTTTGAGGGAATATCCCATCTAGATGCATTAAACAGAATAGATTAACGTTTGGATGGACGGCAGATAGAACAGGTTTAAGGGGCTGCTGACAGTCTTTATCTCATTGCCTGTGTTGTCAATAACACCACCTGCCCTTGTCGATCGTCACAGGCTCTGAAGCCAGTGAGGACAGAGCTTACAAGGAGCCTCAGCTAACTGACCCAGATGAGCCTCCACCAGCACCAGTAATGCTAGCAGAGCCGGTCCCCGTTGCCACCGTCACACTGGAGGGCTCCGAGCCCGCCTACACAGAGCACCCCGAGCCTGGGCAGCCAGGGCACACAGGTGGGCTGGTCAGAGAGGAGCAGCTCTGTGAGGTTTCAGAGCTCACACACGTCTGTTAAGGTCCAACAGAAACCAGACAGAGGAAGCCTGGTTGGTGAAGTAATCAGCCTGAATCAAAACCAGCAGCCATTCAGATGAGGTCACTGGAAATGCATGTGGCTTTGTCTTTATTATTGTGAGGTTTTAAGATGTAATTATGCCGTTAAATGAGCCAAGTTGTTGATGTTGTCTCAGCTGAGGTGGTCCGTCCTCCTCCAGCAGAAAAATCGTTAAGTAATTAGAGCTGAAGCACCTGTGTAGCACTTCCTGTTGTTTGTGAGTCCAGCTGATGGAAATGAGATTGCTTCATCTAAGTAGTGCTCATCTTCTGCCGGCTTTCATTTTATTCATTCTTTGGAGGCATGTGGCCATTTAAAAGCTATTTGTTGCATTAAAATTTGATCAGTCTCTTCAGGAAGGATCTGTCGCCAGACTTTTATCTTTAAGTGCCCTATGTTTGAAAAGAAACCAATAAGAGGAAGAGAGTTTAAAGATTAGGAAGGATTCACAGAAATCTTATTGGAGAATATCTGAACTTCACTTCATTAAATAATCCAGATAAGATCACTATACTGGTCTTATGTTTTGCTTGTCTTCTAGTGAGTGAGAGGTTTAGAAACAAATTTAACCTAAATAAGATTTTAGCCATTTATTTGTTGTTATTTCGGTTTCACATATTCCTCGTTCCTTTCCTCCCATTTAACTTTCTGTTTAGTCTTTCTGTTATTTCACCAACCTTCTAAAATGATGATGTTTTTCTTTTATTTATTAAAGTAATAATTGCCTTTCTGTCAACAGGCAGTGATTCTCAGCCGGACAACAGCCAGGACGGCTTAAGAGAGCACCTGAAAAAGACCCTGGAGTTCTGCCTGTCCCGGTGAGTTCAGCCCACAGAACGGACCCTTTCAGGGCTAAACTAGAGCTAGTGTCGCTGCTGGTCCTCTAACAGGAGCTGAATAAGTTGTTGTCTTCTCACACCAAACATTTCATTTAGGGAGAAAGAATGGAATTTAGACATGTTTTAATTTCACATGACCCAGGTTATATAGAAGTGTATCCGGTAGGATCCTAGTTTTAACAGTGCGGTGAAGTTTAGTTTATTCTCATTAAAAGGAAGTTTGTTTTTTTTTTATTTACTCTGACCCAGCTAAGGGTTGATGCTTTGTTTATTTGTGTCAGAGTCTGTGGCAGTAGAGTCGTTGGTAAAGCAAGCTTTAGCAGCATTTCGCCATCAGAACTGGTCTGGTAGATTCAAATGATTCCTTCATGTAGAATCTGTGGCTTCAAGGACAAGATGATCCAACATGGCCTAAAAAGAAAGCAGCTGGACGTCCTCTCTTAATTTAGAAGAAGTTTTACTTAAACCCTAAAGGCATCTTCAGTACTCATCATAGAAAAATCCTCCTTATGAGTTGAATAAATTGAAGGACGTAAAGATTCTTTTTCTGTCTGCTGTATCCTGAGAAATGCCTCTATAAGATGTGACTTTGACTTGTTTTAGTCTCACATTTTAAAGAACGAGTGGTTGCAGAACCATGTAGGAGACAAATCAAAGCTGTCCTGTACATGTTAGACATGTAACAGAAGCCAGGGCTGGACGATATATTTTCGATATCCATGTAGAAAAAAATAAAAGCCTTAGAAAGACAGCCAAGAATGCCCGTAACAGATGTTTATACAAACTTATGAAAAATATTTTGCAATGTTTATAAAAATCCTCCAAGATAACATTTAAGACATTTTAGCTTTGAAAACAAAAATAAATAAAACTAGAGTCAGTGACAAATGCTGTACTTATAGACTGTGATGTATCAGATGTGTGTAAAGGTCATATCACTAATATTGCCTTCCTTCTTTTAGGCTCATTAAAATGATCCCAGTTAATTGACATAAAGTTATAAAAAGATCTATAGAGCTGGATGGGAGTTTACTCAACCTGGAGGTTTTATGGGGAGCAATGAGTTTGTTTGTTGTTCTGAGGGTAAACGTCCTTCTGTAAGGAGATCTCTGTCCAAACCCAACAATCACTGGGATGATTGTCTTGGATCCGTGTTTGAACTCCCATAGAGTCAGGTGGTTTATAACAACAGACGTACCTGAGGTGGTTCAAAGCAGACGCCTGTAACGCCAGAAACTGCTCATCTGGACAAGATCAACTTATCGAACTTTTTAAATTTGATGCACAGCTTTGAGAAAGTAGGAAATTGGTTCATTCGACTAGGAAATCTAAAACATCCAGGAAGCATTAAAAGTTCCCCAGATGATCCACAGGAGGCTGCAGAAGAACAGCAGCATCTACGACTTATGGTTTATTTGTCAAACCTTTGAGTTAGTTTACCTCCAGAGTGTGCAAAGTTAAAACGGATGGTTGCTTGAAAATAAACCTGTGATGATTCATTACTGTGAAGTCATGTTTTAATCAGCCATCATGTATAACAATTGGCCCTTTTGTCTGTTTTTATTCCTAGAAATGTTTGTTTTTCTTCATTATTCAGAAAATCTGATCCCTGGACACTGTTTTTGTTATGAACAGAAACGTTCACATGCTAGTAGCAATGGATGATTGAACCTGGAGGATGGCAGCATTTTTTTGGACAGAGGGATCCCATTTGTTTTTCTTTTTTCCTTCTTGTGAAACTCTGTGGATTCGAGTTACCAACAGAACAACACTCTTATAAAGGCTGTCATAATGTTTGTTCCATGTCAGCTAAACCTCAGGGGTCTGCAGCGGTCTGCCTGATGTAAAGGTTATCAGCTGTTTGTTTCCTCCAGGGACTCCAGCTGCCGGCGGCTCTAAAAATGTGACGGCCACACGCGTCAACACAAACCCAGAGAACAGGAATGAATCTGCTGTTTCTGTCAGACAGTTTACTTCCACCTGGTTGGTTCAGAGAATCCTCTGCTGATTATGATGTTAGCCAGTCCAGCTAACGACCTGAGCAGCAAATTAAATGAAAAACGCAGGATAAAAAGTCCTGCAGATTTGTTTAAATTAAAATCCCATGTTTGGTCTCATTGTTTGGAATATTGACAACTTATAAATAAAAATAAAATCTGTGTAAGAGCTAAATGATCCGTCTGGACAGACTCTGGAAGCAGAAACATTTAGCATCAATTAGGATTTACTGTAAAATCTCAGATCAGTAACCGGGTGAACAGTTTGTACCTAAAACTAAAGTATAATGAGAGAAGGTTCAACCAAATAGTTCATCTCAGGGAGGGCAGGATAATTAGTGTGAATGTTGTTAATGATAGTTTGCAGTCAGAGGTAATAAGAGTCTTCCCGAAAATAAACAAATAATCTAAGAAGTCTCAAAAGGCAGGTCTGCATCGCCTAACGTCATCAGAAGAGGAGCAGGTTCATCCTGGACTGATTAACAGGCGATCACAGGAAAACATGGAGAGAAAACAGTCCAGCCACAACAGACAGTGTAGCAGAAATACATCTAGATGTGTGTCTGGATAATAGAGACTCGACAGTTGTAGTTAACCCTGGTTTATACATGCATACCGTGTGTGTTAGCTGGTTGTCTTGTTAAAGGTCTACCAGCCACCTGTAACCGGATGGCTGAGCAGATTTCAGAGGCTTTCTTTAATGCTTGGTGAACATTACAGAGATCTTCAACATGCAGCTTTCTTCTGTAACATATCTAAGAGGCATTCTTAGTCAGAGGACCTTGAAACGATGTTTTGATTGGTGGAGGCTCTGCTAGCTGCGTGGTAACACTCAATACCACAGTGCTTGTCTTAGACTTGTTTTTTATGCCTGTTGAGCATCCCTCCACCAGACGAAACACTCCACCTCATTCTGGAGGATCTGAAGATGTTTCCAGGCCAGATGGGGTAGATATCGTCCTTCCAGTGAGCTCTAGGTCTTCCCGGGGTTTTGTCAATGCCAGGAATCCCTGGAAACCTCTGAAGGGAATCTCTCAGGAGGTTTTCTGGTCATATGCCAGAACAACCTCATCTGGTTTGCACGTCGGACATGAGACATGTAATAGTTTGTCACGTCATTGTGAAGTAAAACATTTGCATGCCTCCTCTGGTCCACATTTACATCAAATTACATTTAAATTAAGCCCTTCCCTCTGGGGGAACCTCCTCCTTTCAGTTCGTTGGGACGTGTGATGTAACACAGTCACCGATTTACCTGAAATTCCCCGTGTGCTGCTTTCATTATTAATTATTAATTCAGGGGTGTGTCTGCCCCTTGGGAGCCTGGACTCTGTTTAATGATCAGGGCATCTGTTGGTCTTTGTGTGTCTGTGGGCGTCAGGCTTGGCCTGAATCAAAGGCCTGTTTCATAGTTTTAGACGCCTCTGCAGCGCCGGACACAACGCTTTTATCCTTATTTCCATAGACTTTGTAAATATCAGTGGTTCACTACAGTGCATTATTTTTTTTAAAGATTTCATGGGAGCCAGATATGATCTGGTTAGTTATCCAACTCTGGGTAATGATTTAAGGCTGCAGTCCTCTGCTCCGCTCTGAGGAAACATCTTGGTGAAAATATCAGCCGAGCATGATAACTAATAGCTTCACCTTTTAATGCACAATGACTCCTAAAATCAAGCGTCTTGTTTAGAAATGTTCCTAACCTGGTGTTCTTCCTCTTTATCCATCAGGGAGAACCTGGCCAGTGACATGTACCTCATCTCCCAGATGGACAGCGACCAGTATGTGCCAATTGTGACGGTGGCCAACCT
Organism: Jordanella pulchra; assembly: GCA_034780135.1. NCBI lineage: Eukaryota > Metazoa > Chordata > Actinopteri > Cyprinodontiformes > Cyprinodontidae > Jordanella > Jordanella pulchra. The sequence continues at coordinate 23,475 of JAUZNJ010075546.1, read as the reverse complement.
GGACCACGTCAAGAAGCTCAGCACTGACGTGGAGCTGATAGTAGACATTTTACGATGTGAGTAAAGCACTGTTATCACCACGCATCATTTACTTGTTTAACCACCAGTTGAAAACTAACCGGGTGATGTCATTCAGCCGCAGCGGCCCCAAAGGAAGTGGCTCAGACTAATTTCCCAAGGCAGATTATTAAAGCACAACCATCAGTCTTACCTGCCTACATTTGATTTAAACAATTTACAGCCTAAATGAAAGCTGCCTGCCTTGAAGGCTTTTTTTATTTTATGGCTCAACGATCTTTATCCTGTCAAGATCTTAAAAGGATAATGACAGCTGTAGGCAAACTACTGGAAAGCTTAATGTATTAACATTTAATCATTTCCCTGGTAAATGTTAGCGAGCTGTCACTGTTAAGAAGTTAATGATAGATAAAGATAACAAATCAAACTAATTTAGGCTCTTTGTTTGATTATTCTAAATTCAAAGCAGAAAAAAATGGATTATTGTTTTGTTTAAACAAATATCTTCAGTGGAAGTTGTACAATGTTATCCAGTGCTTCACCATGCAGCTGGCAGAGTAGTTATTTAAAAAACTGTGTATTAGTTATTTGTTGTTTAAACGTTTCTGTCATCCTGCAGCTTTGCCATTGGTCCAGGTCGACGAGAAGGGGGAGAAGGTGCGACCCAATCAGAACCGCTGCATTGTGATCCTCCGAGAGGTTCCAGAGAGCACACCTATAGAGGTCAGTGTTGGCTTTACCAATAAAACCACGACAGTCTGGAGTCTTCTCAGTCCACACGCTGGGCCTGTCTGTTATTCTACGATGAGTGTTTTAATTTAATCCAAGACCTCAAACTTAACTTTCATTAAAAACATCATTTCTTCAAGCTCTTTAGTCACCGATGTTTTCATATCTATTTCCATTTGTTCATAGTGCAGATATTGTTGGTCATTTTGCTATTTTTCATGGCTTGATTACTGTGCTTTTCTCAGGCGTCTTTTCATTCTCCTCAGCGATTGATGCTCCTGTTGTTGTTTTCCAGGAAGTGGAAGCCCTTTTCAAAGGGAACAATTTACCCAAGTTTATCAACTGTGAATTTGCCTACAACGACAACTGGTTCATTACCTTTGAATCTGAAGCAGATGCACAGCAGGTAACGGTTTCTCTCTGAATCCTCTCAGCACCCTGATTTATGTAGTTGGAGGTTTTATTGGCTTTGAAAGGTTGATAATATCTGGGATTTGTTTTTTTAGGGTGTTTTTTTTTTATAATGTATATTTGTGAAACTGGAAAATCTAGATCAACCATGGAGAAATATATTAGTATTTATTTTTGTTTACACATCATCCATCCATGATCTTTTATTGTACTATTCCCTTAGGAAATTAACCTATCATCTATCAACTGCCTATTTGTTTCAATACATCATCCATTAATTCTTATTGTGCTTCATTCAATCTTATTATTTGTTGGAATGTTCAAATGGGTCATTTTGATGTGAAAAAGTTAAAAGTATCTGGTGTTAAACTTGCTGACTGGGCTGAGTTGATCCGTGTTTATAACCAATGGGATTTTTCTTTTTCTCCAAAGGCATATCAGTATCTTCGTGAAGAAGTGAAGACCTTCCAAGGGAAGCCAATTAAGGTAGCAGACTGAACGTTTACTGCTTACAAGCTTTTATCACCTACAGCCTGACGGTTTCATCTCTGATTATTTTATGGTGTCGATTGTGGAACTTGGACACAGTCACTACTGTGTTTAAACAAGATGTAGTTTTCTTTTAAAATGAAGCTGAGATAATCAGCACTTTATCATCATCTGTGTCAGAGCTGCTGATGATAGCGATCGTTTATCTCTAACCCCCTAAACAGTGGAGTTTAATAATCCAGGTTTTTCTGTTCTCACATCAGTGTGTTTAGAAATAAACTTGTCTCACAAACAGCAGCCTGACTGATTTATACTTTGATTTAAAGGATTAACATCTGTTTTAGATCTTTATCAGCTTTTAATGCAGCATGTTTGCAGAAGAGTAAACATTCATATTTAATAACCACGGTTTGCAGAAAGCTGTATATTCCCTGCTTCGTTTTTAGTGTTGGAATACAAGAAGTGTCTGCTCTGTGTTTGGACACAGATGGATTTGATCTAAACCCAGATTTAATTTTTTTATCTTCTGTTTTAGAACTAATTGGAAGGTTTGCCACAATATTTCTTGCATGTAGACGCCTAATATTATATTTTATAAACAGTCAAATTCAGTGTTTTTAGATTAGGATTCAGATATAATAAATACTACCTTTTATGTTGATTCTTTTCAATTAATGTTCAAAATGATTATTACCCAAAAAAAAATCTTTTTTTGTCATACCAAATGTTTTATCCGACTTTTGCTATGATCTAAATCTATGCATCTCCTCCCCCCTCAGGCGAGAATAAAGGCGAAGGCAATCGCTATCAACACTTTTATGCCAAAGAACGGCTACCGGCCAGTAGAGGTGAACCCATACGCCCAGCAGCGCTACACGTCCTACTACATCCCACCTGTTTACAGCCCGCAGCAGCAGTTCCCTTTGTACAGCCTCATCACGCCGCAGGCCTGGTCTACGCACAGCTTCATCGACCCAGGGCTGGTACGGTCCGCAGCGCACACAACCCACAGTTCGCCACTCAGTGGCTGAAATATTAGAGCAGAAAAAGGAAGTTGATGAACGAGACACGGGTTTAGAGTATTATAGAAAAGTCTTGGCAGTAAGGAGGATTTTTTATTGACACAAGCGGGGGGGGGGAAACGATGCAAAGAAAAAACCATTTTCTTCAATCTCTAGTGTCAGCTGCTCAGCGACAACCAAAACGCCTGTTATCACAGTTAAATATCGGCCTGATGCTAAAGCCATGCAGGGGAAATATAAAAGCCGCCCCTATAGAATGTCTCACTGGTTCGAAATGGTGCAGATTTGCTGCTCGTGTTCAGTTTCCTGAACCCAGAGAGAACTTGACACGAACAAGCATCCAGTTCAAAGTTAATGAATGAATGAATTTCCCAGGTCACGCCCTTTCACAACAACCAGTTCATCAACGGGTTCACCACTTCACACAGCTTCAAACCAGCATCGTCGCCGCTCACAGTCCGACACTTCTCACCCCGGAACAGGTTGGTTTCTAACTGTAGCTGCTCTGCCTCAGTCATCCCAGCTCTGTGGTATCTCACTCTGTTATGTAGATTTAGTGATCAGTCTTCATCTTCCCCTCAGGAATCACAGTAAACCCCACCTGAGGCCGGTCATCCCCTCAACAGACCGCACCACCGGACTCCTGGACAGCCCCAGCCTCTTTCCCAACTTCCCCAACGAGAGGCTGAACGGCGTACGCAGCAGCCCGCCGGCGCGGCTCCCCTCCACTCAGCCCAGGACCAGGTTACCCTCCACAGCGGCCTTCCCTCGCAGAGACGTCGCGGGCACGGGCCGCGTGACCGAACCTCTGATTCCAGATTATTCCCTGGGAGTCGGCCGAGGAAGGTAAATCTGTCCTCCAATCAGAAACGGATTTTATTAATCTCTTAAAATGACAATTAGTCAGAAATGGTCAGAATGCAGAAATGCTTGAATCTGCAATGAATGGGGTTTAAATCTTTTTACCCACAGTTTGTAAAGATAAATATATTTATTATTTATGAGCTAGAAACACACTTGATCAGTCATAGAATCAACGCATTGATTATTTGCTAGCTTCCAGTTGTTGGTCTGAGGTCAGATGGTAGAGATGTTTGTAAATTCAGATGTTCTCTTTCTTAAAGGAAAAATCTTTCTGCTTCTAGGAAAAAGAGGGATGAAAAGTTTACAGTAAGTACTCCTCTGCTCTCATTATTCTCAGAGGCTTTCATGTGTGACGCTGCTGTTGCTCTCCGTCGGTTTTCCTCTTTCTGAGTTCTGTGCCTCTGTGTGCAGAGAGCCGCTCCTCAGTCTCCACCCCCTCCCCCCAAACCTCCATCTCCAAGCTTCGAGCTCGGCCTCTCCAGCTTCCCCCCGCTTCCTGAAGCAGCTGGACAGCTCAAGACGGACGAGGTGTTCGACAGCCGACTGGCGAGCAGCGTGGTTGTTGGAACCACTAAGGAGCGGGTAAAAACTGCAGGTTTAAATGTTCCTGTAATTTGGACTGATCTCCTGCTCCGGTTACCCAGGACCAAAGTCCGGCATGTTTTAAATCATTTTCATTACATTTCTCAGCGTTTCAATTCCTTAAGATCCTGGAAAGTTGTGGAATTTAATTACAGGAATTTCCAGGTCTGAAAATTCTAATAAACAAAAACTCTTTCTATTGTTATAATTTTTTTATAAGTGGAGCCTCGAAGGTGTGGAGCTGAACGATGTGAACATGCAGGAGCTCTGGGCACCTCCTCAGTAGGTCACCTGGAGGTCATTTATTCAGGTCACATGTTGATCAGCAGAGAGGCTTCGTAAACAATCATGACACCGAGCTTCTACTAAAACTTTCAGCATTGTTTGCATCATTTTTAGAAGCTGTTCCTTTAACTGGATTTCCTGTCGTTGCTACAGAATGTCAGTGCAGACTCCAGCAGCAGCACCCTCCCTCCAGCGGGTCCCAAAGAGCCTCTCCGGTCCTCCGCCTCCCCGCTGCCTCCAAGCTTCCAGCCCTCACCCACAACCCCGACTGCCCCCCCAGCCTCGACCGCCACCACAGCCCCCAGCATGCCGCACAGTCCCGACCCCTCGGCCTCACTGTAAGGGCGATAGGGACGAGGCCAAAGTTCAGATCACACAACCTCTGCGCTTTGATTCCCGGGAAGAAGATGTCAGTATCTTCACCAGTGTGTTGGCATTTCTGTTTTTCAGGGAGGTTCCCGAGGTGAAGCCGAAGGAGGCACAGCCATCTGTGGAGCGTGTTCCCGGTACTCTGTCCACTTCCAGCAAATCAGTGCAAGTGAACGGTGCTGCCACGGTCAGTATGCTGCTACGCTCAGATTTCATCCCCTTCACCTCCTCAGTCACACAAAACTCCTGTAGAGAATCGGGTTTGTCATCGTTTGAATTGAAACGATTCCTTGTTTGGATTCCGCTTCAAAATTAGTCCCAACTTTGATTCTTTTTAAAGGAGGATCAAAAGTTTACATGTTATAAATGAGCGGCTGATTGAAATGGTCTGAACTTCTCAATGAAATTTAATTCTTTAAACTTCAACCAGTATATAAATATCAAATCTACAAATTCTGATAATCTTATGGATACTTGAGACAATTTTATTTACCTGATTCTAACTGCGTTGCCAAGCTAAATGTGTCTGAGCTGGAGGAAAAAGCAGCACAGCAGGAAAGCTACCTGACAGAGTTTACTTCCTCAGCTTTGTTTACTGCACCTCAGATCCACTAACCTAGACATGGAAATAGTGATGCTTCTCTTTTATGGACAGAAATGATCAGATTTAGTACTCCATCATTCAGTTACTGAGCTTCATCATATAAAACGGATTCCAGATAAACACAAAAAGCAGTGATCACCATCTTTTGTTACCGATCACCTGTATCTCTTACTTCTCAGTCTGCTGTAAAGGAGTTGGTTTTCTCTGCGTGACAAAGCACCAACTATTGTGATTTGTTAGATGTGCAAAGATATAGTATTTGCATCAAATGGAAGCACAACACATCTTTTTAACCACCTCAAAAGACAGCATCCAAAACAGCAGCTAGGGGACCAGGGGCCTCACCGTTTCAAGCCAAAACGGATAACTTTGAACCGGTAATTGATAAAGGGACCACTTATGAGAAGACAAGCAAGCGATGGAAGGACGTAACAGAGGCCGCTGCATTTTACCCAGCTAAAGAAAAAGTTCCTATTAAAAATGGTGGAGAATGAGGGTTTCCAAACGCTGCTCCATGTAGTCGTTCCGCAGTATGAGCTGCTCAGCGGTAAATACTTCTGGAACGCTACAATTCCACGCATGTACTCCGAATGCCGTGAAAAGATTGAACACAAAGTTCAAAATGTTGAGATTTACGCAACAAATGAGCTGTGGTCCAGCAGCACCTTTCGTTATGATAACAACTAGAAGCTCTGCAGTTCAACTCTCCTAACAGCGTACATCCCAGAAGATCACAAGGGTGAGAGATGCGCTTCAATGCTGGGTACTAAGAGAGGATAAGATGACCTTCAGTGGGACCAACATGGTTAAAGCCTTGGAACTTAACTACTGGATCTATCTGGCCTGTTTGGGGCATAGACCAGATGATATAAGCAACAAAAACATCTTAAAACCATAGATAATAATAATTGGTTAAGGAGTTAGTGAATAGTAACAATACTGACACTGAACAGGGGAATGGTTCAATGATTAATATATTAAACATAAAAAAACCTCTTGAATAAATTCAGTTAAACAGAATAAAGAAAGGACTTTGCACTTTAAGATTTCAAAATTTAAAAACAAATATTTAAGTATTTTTTTATTTACTTCCATTAAACATGATGTCATTAGAGTAATCACTGTTGCAGTTAGATCTGAACATTATACAGTTATACATTTAAATCTGTGCTTGAGTTTAATTAATACATCTGGTTAATATATCATGTTCTAGAAAAAAGTGCTAACATCTGTTACCATGAAAGTGGTGAGTTCTCCTTCAGCTGGAAGAAGAAACGGGACTGAAGTTGAGCTCAAACCGAACTAAAACTTCCTGAACAAAACTCCTCACAGTCACCAACCTGATGGGGTTCCAAACTTACCGTGATTGAGAGACCAAGAAGAAGCCATGTCTCAGGTCCTTAAGGCCGACAAGAAGACACGGCATTTGATGATGTCATGGAGTTTGTAGAGAAGGCTCTTGGCCCACTGAGAGATTTCACCAATGCACTTTCAGGGAGATTTTTCTATATCAAGGCACTTCTTCACCTGCTGAAAGTCAACATCCTTTACTTAAATGATGACAGCGAGTTAGCAAACACAATGAAGACAACGATCCTCCGCTACCTCACTGAAAAGTTCCAGGATCACGCCACTGATGCCCTCTTGGACATGGCTTCCCCTCTTGATCTGAGGTTTATATCAAATACACTGACAGTGACAGAGAGAGGGAGTGTAAGCCAGAGGTGTGACTGAAAATGGAGCCACAGTCTCAGCCTCCATCCACATCACAAAGGCCTGAAGCAGAAGAACAAACGCCTCCAAAGAAAGCAAAGAAGAAAACATTTGCCAGCTTTTTAAGAAACTCAGCTGCTGTATCTGCTGCTGCCATTTTTGCTTCCCATATCTCAGAGAAGCAATAGATGGAGAACAGAAGGCCTGTCTGCCCACAACAAATGCAGACAGTGAGACTCCATGAGGGAAACTTTCCATGGTTTAACCAGCCAGCTTTAAAAAAAATCTGCATTCCAGCAACAATTGCTCCCTCAGAAACGGTCTTCAGCAAAGGTGGCAACAATTGCCAAAGGGCTAATATCTCAATCCAGATAGATCGGTTAAAAAGTTGTGACTGCAAAGAGCCATAATGTGTCTCCTTTTTTAGACTAAAGTTGTATTTTGTAGTGACTGCACTACTGCCTTTGAGGCTTGAGTATTATTTGAATTTGTTATTTTGCTTTGTACATTTTTCTTTCATTTTTTATGGTTAACTGTTAATGTGAAAGTTACCTCAAAAACTAAAGCAGTTTAGTTTTTATCTTAAATGGGTGAACTTGTTTTGTGTGGTGTTCACCTTTTTTTATATGTTTATGTTCTTGGCACAAAATTGCACCAAGTTTTTAAATAAAACCTCTTCAGAAAGTTTCTTTGGCCTAAATTGTCTGTTTCTATTGTTTATGTTTTGCATAGGGAGATTGTTTGGTCATACTCTTCAGAAACTTGACAATTAGGCTCCAAAATGAAAAAAAGAATTGCGATAAAATTCAGATCTGGATTTTATTTTAAAAAAAATGTTTTTTTATTTTTGCCATATCGCCCACCCTTGTGTATAACTGTTTTAATCTGTTAAATTATATTTTTAAACATCCTTTTTACTGAAAACTTGCTGCATTGTGAGTGTTTTTTTTTTTTTTTTTTTTTTTTTTTTTTTTTTTTTTTGTGATTAGGTGATTTTATGAGTCAGTTTTCCCAGATCACAATTGTAGCATTTAAACCTAAAAAAAACAAAATGAAAAGCCGGTCCGTGTGATCGGCAGGGATCGGTATCGGCTGTGATCAGGCTCAGTGGCAAAAAATCCTGATCAGATCAGCCCTAATAAAAAAGGCTCTGCTCTCCCTGCAGCAGCGGTGCAGCAGGTCAAAGACACATTAGGTGGCGTTCAGTCATGTCGACCGTGTTGCTTCCTTTACATGATGTAATCCCATCACCAGTTTCACAGGTAGCTGGCTGGTCATTTCCTTCGAACCGCATTTTTAAATGCCGCTGCATCCACAGATGCTTGTGCTCACAGTGCTGTGGATTCTCCTGTGTTGATATTAGGCAGCTTCTAATATCTGGGCATGAAAACTAGGAATCCATAATTAAAAAATTAAAGATTCTGGGAGAACTGAATGTTTAGAACCGGTTCTGATAGATGATTGATTCTCTGTGCACAACCCCAGGAGGCCGAATGAACTGAACCCGATTATTCTGCTTGTTTCACCTATTATTTTCTTTCAACTCGATATGTAATAGCAGACTAACCCTCTCTCTGCTCAAAGGTCTAAATGTCTAAAGGTTAAAGTCTGGTTTAACTCCTGCGGCTGTTCTGTAAAGTGTTTGATCCAGATGTTTGCAGAATATTTTCACAGCTGCTGGTTTCTTCTGACAGGAGCAGAAGAAGCCCTCCTATGCTGAGATCTGCCAGCGAGCGAAGGATGCCCCGACATCACTGCACTCTGCCACCACCAAGGAAGCAAAGCCAAGCTGCGCTGCCCCCACAGGCGAGGAGAGAAAGTGCACTGACACCCCCACCCCATCAGGGGAGCACAAGGCCAGAGAGACTTACCATCCCTCCTCCAAAGGCGGCCCCGCATCAGTCACCCAGGCCAGACCCTTAAAGGAGGGCCGAAGGCCGGCCGGGCGGTGGGCCTCCCCACCCCCACACCCAGGGAAAACCTCCAGCAAAGATACCCACCACACCCCACCCAAGTCCCCTCAGTAAGGCAGCTCCTGGCCCCTCCTCTTCCTCCACTACGCTCCACATACGAGTTTAAAAAACAGAATAAGTCAGGGCTACTCAACTTATGTCCCAGTATCACCAGTCAGCAAACAAGCATAGAGGGCGCCTTCTTTTCTGGATCAGGGCTTGCAGACATTTAGCACTTTACCGTGCATGTAGAGCACTGTCTCTTCTTCTTCTTTTAGTTTATTTATTAGATTTTTCTAACTTTTTTTCCGTATCTCTTTTATTCAGTGTTTTTCCCTCTTTTCTCTGAAGTCTTCAAGTTGGAGGATTGAGATTAAAATCGGTCTGCTGTGTGAAGAAGCAGAGCATTGTGGGCAGGAAGCCCAGCAGATGATGGGGAACCAGACTCCACCTTGTCGGTTTTCATTTTGACTCGGTTGGTTGAGGCATGTTGAGTGCGCCAGATCGACATCTTAAATACGAGCCTCAGTTTTTCCTCATTGTTCCATCAAACAGCTAAAACTCAGATCTTTAACTTCACTTTCTCCACTGTTTACACTAACCTTAATACCTTCGTTGTTTCCTCACTTCAGCTCAGTCTGCTGATTCTGACTGTTGTTGCAGTTACTGATAGTTACCACTGGGTGTCACCCTTGCTGCTTCCTCCTGTTCAGAATCGCTTCCCGGTGCCGTTTTTTTTCCTTTGCTCTGAGTGTCAGCTGGGCTGCGATGGCAACACGCCATCTCTAGTTCAAACCTTTCTGCAGGATAAATCTGTTGGGAAGAGTCTGGAAATGTTTTCCTGCTTCACTTACAGTCTATCAGTCTGATCAGCAGTGATGCAGTGGAAACAGAAGTGGGATGCAGGCCAGGCTAAAAGTCCATCATCGGTTCTGGCTAGTTTCTATCTGAGCTGTCAGGAAACATTGCAATGCATGATGGGATTAACACTAGGTACCTGTTTGCCCTTAGTTGGATTGTATGGTGACCTAAAAGCAGCTCAACAGGAAGGAAAAACACGAAGTGGTGCAGCGGTAGCGATTCAGACCATTTCTCCCAGTTCACAGAGCTGGATGTGGGCTCTGCAGTGTTACCAGGTTAACATCCACAGATCCTTTACTTGCTCTATGACTCGAGGGGAGCTATAGAGATTTTAGTTTTATTCTCCAGAAGGGAATTTTAAACCTTTTCCTGTGACTGTTGACAGCCTCTTTTTTGATTTTTTTGGATTTGTTGGATTTTCTTGGTGAAGCTGTTTGTTTGGATTTCAGTGCTTGTAATCAATGAATGTAGAAAGTGGGAAACCAGGAAAGAGCCGGTTATGGTTTTATGAAAGTAGAGCAGATGAAGGTTAATGGACAGATTTTGGTTTGTTTTGACCTTAAAGACTTTAAAGCAGGTTGGTTTGAAGCAGGAAAGTCTGAAATGGAAAAATGATGGAGTTAAATTCAAACTCTGTGGTCACATTTAGTCTTCTACTTCGCTGTTGTTCAGATGTGGGACCTGGATTGGTTTCTACTGGTTTGTTTGTGCTTTGAATGGGAAACCTCTTTCCTAAGAAAAGGAAAAGATTGGTTCAAGCATGCGGCCTTATTCCCGCCTCTCTGCTCCTGTTTTTCACCAGTTCATTAGCAGACTGGAGCCCGAGACTGAAGCACAGACTTCGAGGAAACGACATTACCTCGACCTGAACCCATAGCACCTGTTGCTCATGGCTAAACATGGGAATGAAGTAGTAAAAGATTCACAATCCAAGTGGGAATTCTGGGGCTATTTGGTTGGTAGATCCGTTTACTGTAGCAGCCGCTTTTGGCAAAATCTTTACAAATTCAAATAGTTGTAAGAAAATTTAAGTTTTTCATTTTTGGAGGGTGGAAATGTGACGCTACCTTCCTGCTCATCAGTTGTGTGCTCAGGTTGGTCTTTGGAAAAAAGAACCCCTTCGCTCTGATATCTGTCTGGAAAAAAACTGTCACCACATGTCGTTCAAGTCTTCCTGCAACAAAAACCCCATTTAAGGAAAACAGGCGCCCGTTCAGAAAAGGGAAAAGCTTTTTTTTTATGCTGCTTTTGATTTGGACTTTAAAAAAAAAACAACTTAATTTCCTTTTTTGTTCTGAAGGACTGAGATGCACTTGGATGGATTGATTTTTCTTTTTTGTTTGATGGAAAATGATGAAAACGTTTCCACATATTTATAAAAGCAGTGCTGTTTTTCTTTCTTTCTTAATGAGACGATTTTGGGGGGTGGGCCATGTTAAAGTCTCTGTACTCATAAAATGTATAAAAAAAAAAAAAAAAAAAGAAAGAAAAAGATGACAAAAAAAATCCATCCAGTGTTTGAAAAACTTGAATTTTATTTAAACTTGAAAAATAACTTTGCCTTAACTTTTCTACAAGACGAGCATCAAGTTTTTATTTCTTTCCAAGGATAAAAAAATCCCCCTGATGTTGACGAGCTTAAAGAAGCGAAACCGTGGAAAATATTTTGTGGTAAAGTCTTATGTTGGAGAGAAAAAAAAAATCTGGCAGCGTTTACTTTTCTTTTCCCTGATTTCTTTTTTGTTTTGTTTTCTGTAAAAATTGTACGAAAGATAAAAAAGTTTGTTTCCTTGTTTTAGTTTCAGGTTGTTTTTGTTTGTAATTTTTTTTTTGGGGGGGGTGCGAGGGAACGTTATAAACCTTGTAAATGCAACTAGTCCAAACTGTATTAAAAATGTGCACTTTCAAGTATGTGCTTTGCTTGTACAGTTGTAAATACTCAGAAAACTATAAGAGGTACCTTAAAATGATTATAAAAATATATTGATCCTTGTTAACTATAATGTCGCTGGATGTAGGATATAAAAAAACAAAGTGTTGTTGTGCTTTTGGAAAGAATTTTTTTTTAATGATTAGTTTGCAGAGTTTGATTTCTGCTGAAATGTTTTTTTTTTTTTGTTGTTGTCTGGCATTCCATCTTTGTTTTTGGCCCCACCTTCGCCCTCAGGTGAGCCTGTGATCCCGCTCCTCCTCATCCTCAGTCAGCAGAATTTGGAGAAAACTCAACCGGCGTCCTCTTTATGAGCCCAGCTTCTCTTTCACTGCAGATTTCCAGTATTTAGCTTCAGATTTGAGCTGTTTTTGTTTGAATGCAGAAGCACTACATATTTATTCTCCACACATCAGCAGAAACCACTAACTCCAGGATGATTCGATATAATTAAAAGGACAAAAAGCATCTGAACACTAAGATTCAAATGTAAACAAACTGCGTTGTTTAATTTTATGAATGGCTGAAAGTTTTCCATCCTTGTTGGAATGGAGAAGTTTTAGATGCAGAAATAGTTGAAAATACAGCTGAAAAGAATCTAGTTGTGTGTTAAAAGCTTATAAACTGTATTAATGTTGAATTTTGCATAATTGTCTGCATCATATTAAGTTTAAAGGTTCTCAAAGGTCCCAGACATCTGTGAAACTGTTCTTGGTCTCATTTGGGATTAAATGAAATGATTTAAGTCGATAAGACAAATTTAGTTTGGTTTGAAATTGAAACTTTAGACCTTTTGATTAAAGTGGATTCTATTTTTAGTCCCAACAAGGGAACCCTGATGGGTTGGAGATCATTAGCAGAAGTCCAGCAGTTTCCCATAAGAACAGAGAATCTGAAGCTGGTGAAAGAGAAGCTCGTCCAGATATCGGGCTGCAAAGAGCAATGCTCCTGGAACACGTCTTGATCCCAAAGCACATTTTCACCTCATCAGCTTGTGAGATGTAGAAAAAGGGTTTCCCTCCCGTTTTATGCGAGATGGAGAAAAACTTGGCGACTTTTTGTGCTTTTTGAAGTTTTTTTTCTACTCATCTTTATGATTTATGTACAAATGATTCATTACAATGCTTAACTGGAATCACTGATTAGTTGTTTTTCTGTTGGTTCTGTGGCACATTTCCTGTGAAAACCATTGAAATGTGGTTAAAGAAACCCAACCCCAGTGCCATCACACAGCCTGCTGTTTGTGTCCTGACTGAGCTTCACCACCCAGAGCTGAAACATCTCATGAGGATTATGACGAAGAGCTGAGGACACCTCCGACTGCAGGTGGAGGAACATTTCTGGGCTTTCAAACGTGTGCATGTTAGGAGAATAGGACTCTGGACCTCAGCGTGGATGGTCTTTAAATGTTTGCTTCATATCAGCCCATTGATCTCCTCCCTGTTCTCACGGTGCCATTCATTCTTTGGGTTTTTTTCTCTCTGGCTGCATATCTTGTCAAAAAAGTTGACTTTATCAAAGACGTGACAAGTACACGAGGTCGGACTGGAAATGGACTCGTTCATCAATACACTGTGGTCTAACTCATTAACACCCTCCCTGAGCTAACAGCTGTGGACAATCGCTGACTCCCTGCAGCGTCGGGGTTCGAACACAAGACTTTTAACACAAGCAGGATGGAGGTCGCAGTAAAGAGGGCTTCTTTTGGTTGTTTTTACTTTCTGGGTTTTTGTTTTTTTTTTTCTTCCATTGAGACTGGAATCAAGCGTACATGTTGGCTCTAGATAATTTAAGTTACTCTTGTGTCATGATGTAAAATTGTCTAATTTGGAGAAAAAAATGTAGCTTACTGAAAATAAAGATTTAGGCACTGTTGAAGAGCCAATGGTGTCTTCTTCTGTGTGGCGTTTATTCTATTTAACTCAGCAGAACTTTATCCTGGAACTGGTTTTTGTAATTGTAGAAATGATTTATATATTTAGAGACGCTTCATTCCTGTTAGTGGTGGTGGGGGGGGAGGGGCAAACTTGTCTGACATCACACGCTTCCAATATGTTGGAAAATCAACAATGTTGTGTTCAAGCTTTTGTTCTTTTGAGGTTTATCTCTCAATCCTGTTTAAGAAGTGCGTGATGGTAAAGGAAAAATGCTTTTTGTATTGATTTTAAATCTAAAAAATTGGGCTGAATGTTTTTCTCCTACATGGTTAATGGACTTTGACTAGACCATTATAGTGCATGAAATCTAAATGAGCAGTAACAACTAATGTCCTGTCACCTTTAGATTGGTTTTTGATCCAACATGACTGACTAACTGGCTCTATAGGGCTCGATTGCAAGTCGAGGAGGTAACTCGAGTTGAAGACCTATGATCTAAACCAATCTAGTGAAGCTCTGACTAGTTGAGGTTTTCCTGGTTGAAGGTAAACCTCCGTTTGAGTCTCTAGTCTTCATCAGTTTATAACAGGCTTTCATACACAGTCTCACTAAAATAGCAAACACTTGTTAAAGGTTTCAACTGTAAGATGAACAGACATGACCTTTTTTGTTCTCAGTGGGAAAACTCGGGTGTTCCAGCAGTAAAATAAAATGCAAATGAAAGCATATATATATATATATAGAGGATAGATATAGATATATATAGATATATATCTATATATAGAGGGTGAAAATATATATATACATATTTTGGGGCAGAAGTTGTGCATTTGTAACAACAAAAAATAAAAATGTCATCCAAAAATTATAGATGTTTTATGGAGTAGTGGGATTTAAAGAGATATGCCAAACTTTCATATAATTGTCCGACTTTGTTAAAAGAGAAAAGCCATCACTGGGGGGGGATCCTGGAACTTATTCCAAACAAACAAGCATTGATCATATTCCATTTGCCAAATACAAAACCCATACAAAAAAACCCAACTCTGTGAACCCACAAAAACAATGGATAGGTCTTTAAATTCCATCTGACTTGGAATTGTCCTTAACTATTTTATTAAGAATTTTGGATAAAAACAGAAAACTAGAAATAGGTCTATAATTGACCAAGTCTCTGGGATCAAGAGACAGTTTCTTAAGTAAGGGTTTAATTCCAGCTACCTTAAAAGCCTGATGTACATGTCCCTGTAGCAGGGATAGATTAATCATGTCTAAAATGGATATGGAAATAAGAGGATATAACTCTTTAAATAACTTGGTTGGAACTGGATCTAACAAGCTGAAGGCTTAGATGAAGATTGTAGTTTTGATAACAGAGTTCTTTCTAAACCCAGTTCAGGTTCTGTAGTTTCCTCAGATGCTGCATCTCCTTCTGCAGATAAATTAATCATATTTGGAGGTGTGTTAACGATCTTATTCTGTGAATTCTGTAAGCAACTTTTAAATAATTCAGCTCATTAAGGACATTCCTGCTATGTCTTTTTACTTTTATACCCTTTAAACTTTTTAAATTATTTAACTTTTTATGCCTTTTTTTGTTCCTGCATAGAAATGAATGGAAAACTTCTGCTACTTTTCCCTTGAACTACTTCTGGATACTTTCAGCTAGAAACACCATTTTACTTTTAAAACATTTCCGCGACCTTCTGCTATTACAATTTAACTTGGCTCTTTGCCATCTTTTACAGTTTCGTGCTGCTAGAGTGGCACAAACAACTTCTGCTCACTCAATCAGTTTTATTACTACCCACACAAATTACATCAAAACGTAGGGATTTTTGTCAGGATTCAGAAAATGTAAGCGTCTTTGATGTGGGATTTACATTTAATGCAAATATGGCCCAAATTGGCAAAAAGTCTAAAGAATTCCAATAGGAGTCTCCAAAAAAACCAGACCTGAAAATAAAATAAAAAACAAGTTTTCCAATCGCTTCCTCTTGGGAACCGGTTGTTATAGAAACCTGAGCTTCGTGGAAGTTGTTCATCAGATCTTCGTACCATTTACATTGAAGAAATTTTGTTGATATCTGTTATGCAAAAATGGTTTGTTTAGGGGTACCACACCCGTCCATCGCTCAAAGTCAAGCTTTTGAAATTTACACACTTTTTACATAGTTGCCACGCCTAAACCAACTTTTGTAGAAATGTGAAAGTAACAGCAATTGTTGTCCACATACGGCTGACGCTCACGTTTGAAGAATTCTTTTGATAAGCCTTTTACGTTTTGGACACGATCTTGACAAAGATCCTGTGAAGAACGCTATTAAAAATGTCTTTGGTTATGTAAAACAGCACATGTTTTCAAAGAGCTCCCTCTCTCAAACCTTAAAGTGTTCATGAGTCTTGTGAAGGTTAGTGTTTAGACCTTCTTAGCAATCATATTGAAGGAATTTTGTCAATACCTTTTATCGTTTGGCTGGAACGAAGGTTTGTTCAGGGGCGACAAATCAGTCAATCACCCAAAATCTTGTCCCTGAAAATGACCAGGACACTTGGTCACCATAGCAACATTTTTGTAGTAAACATGAAAGTTGCCATACTTGTTCAAGAAGGTCTGCAGATTCATATGGTAAAAACCTCATGTCTCTATCTTTAAAAATCTTTATAAAGTCATTAGCAGGACTCAACCTGTTTGCATACTGAGGATAATTCAGCCATTTGATTCAGTTGTGTGAAAGCAGAGACGTTAAAAAAAGATTATTGCTGCTACCTCAGGATCCCTGCCTGCTCTCCTAAAGATCTCCACCTCCTAAACAAATAGAAGGATTAAATGTTAGTTTGGGCTCATCTGACCACAGCAACTTCACCTTCTAAAGCTTAATTTAAATTTGACCCAATAGCCTTCACTACATCTAGAAAAGCTAACATGCTTGCTGCCATTTCATAGACTGATTATCTCTTTGAGTTAACAAGTAGTGGAATAAACCCAATAAAGTGGGCAGTGAGTTCATGTCTGGTACCAACAAGTATGGATTTTTGAGAGTATATGAAGATCTTAGTATTTATTAATGATCAGAATGATTCAGACTACATCAGGTTTGAGAGGTTTATGTTCAAGTGATGATTAAAAAAATGTTCTCAGGAACAAAATATTCCGATGATGCAAAAAAAGATGTTAAACTATTGAAACACATACAGTTTGGATACAGAATGGGATTCATTTACAAAGTGAACAGATTTACTCAATGATACTAGTGCAACCACCAGGGGGCACTCAACCCTTATGATAGATTTTCTTTTTACCTCAACTTGGAATCTAAATAGATATATATAAACTTGTATAGTCAAAGTCTGCAGCTTTTGGAGACACACCCTGTGGTGTCATGACAGTAAAACAGACCTTTTTGAAGGTGTTCCTATTCCTTTTTTGTAATTTTTGGCAACCCTGATAACGCCATACTACATTATGAAATACAGGGTGGCAGCACCACATGGTGAGGTTGCTTTGCTGCAGGAAGAACTGGTGCAATTTACAAAAACAAAGGATTTAACAGCTGAAAGCAAATGGGTTGTTGTCGGTGACTGTAGAAATACTGGCATACAGTAGTAATTAGCTTTGGCCAGGTGTTGAGTCTTTCTTTTTACACACTCTTTGTTCTGTTTCATTAGTTTTTATTTATCATGGTTTTATATTTTTCATTAAGCTTATCGTTCTACTGAACTCTGGACAAAAATGTTGATATAGATTTTGATTTTCTTTGCTCTCTATTTTTGGTCAGCCTCCTTTTGCACTTTTAACTGCATCAATGCGATATGGAGGAGACCAGCTGCGTTGATGGTTCTTGACAGGGTCCAACAGGGGCCAGTGGTTACAATTCAAGAAGTATTTCATGTTGTATGTAGACATTATTTCACAAAGAACTGATGGTCAGAGGCCCAGCAGCCTCGCTTGTGTCAGTGAGCCCCAGTTCAGCTGTGACTACATTGTAGTTTGCCACCATCAGTGTGTGAGTGAATAACCATTTACCATTTACCAAAGAACTGTAAGGAGTTAAAAAAAAACGACAAAAAAATCTCCATGTTATTTCAATTAGTTATTTAAAACAATTTGAAACTGCAATTAAAACAAAAAGTGATATCTGGCGCCCCCAAGTGGTTAAACTCTCGGATTATTACAAACTGTATTCTTTCTACAAAATGTTTTGCAAATATAAAAAACAACAAATTTACTGTATCACCATTCTTCCCTTGAACTTATGAAAATAATAATAGTAATAATAATTATCATAAACAGAACCTTTTCCTTTCCCTGGTCCCTAAATTCTACCTGTGAGTAAAGTTATAAATCATTAACAACAGACAAAACAGGAAATGTATAAGAAAACGTTTCAAACTAAAAGCGCAAGATGTTCTAAAAACGTTGTTATTATAGAGTAATCTTAAGACTGTTTTCATAATAATTATATTTCTGATATTTTTATAGCAAAGTTTTTATCAGTTTTCCATTTACCATTTATATCTGATGATTTATCAATAATTTTCTACCTTGTTAGCCATGAATTATAACCTTTAAAATGAACTAACCACTAATAACTAATAAAACACGTAGTTTAAATATTAGTTCATTTAATAATATTTTATGTATTACTTTTCTTTAACATGAATGGTTCAATTTCAAAATACAGTTTGCGAATAGCTGATTAAAGGAATAGTTTGTCTATTTTCATATTTTAAGCAATAATGTTTATTGATGCTTAGTTTGTTATTGTTCATCTGTTGAAAATATGGTAAAGTACTCAGTAATAAAAATATTTGTTTGTCATAGTTGTCCCATTTTTTATTCTGTATTATAATGTAAATGACCAGATATGAATATAAATAAAATATGAGATTAATGATGTAACATAATAGGAACCTATGTTTTTAAGCTTGGAAATAATATCTTTATTTCTTACTCAATCAAAATATTTGCTACTGTTACAGGCGTCAGTGCCAAGGCTCTTATTTTGAAGACGTGTAAACGGAAGTCCCTCCATCAGGTCTGCTCTAACTTGACGCTTGTTTTGCGGCGTCTCCGCTGCCGCACACGGAGCCACACGCTGAACACGGACTCGGACTGACTTTTGGATTTTTTTATACATATTTTTTTATTCTGGAGAAAATCCTGGGTGGAAAAAACAAGGAGTAAAGAGCCGAAAAACAGAGATTAAAGTCGGCTTGTATCGGAGGAATGGCGGACCGGGACCCGGTGCCGCTTCCTGCAGAGGTTCGGGCCAAACTGGCCGAGCTGGAGCTGGAGTTATCGGAGGGTAAGTGCTGGGGGATTTCCCCACTCAGCTTGGTTCTGGTTCTGCTGTTTGGATCGCTGTTCTGAGGGGAATTTCAGCTCAGAGTGTTGGAAAAGTGCAGAGCTGCAAGTGTCACAGTTCAAGTCCACCTTAATGAATGCACACATGGTGCTGATTGGAGGGGGGTGGATGCGGAGGATGTGGTGATGAAGCATTTCCATGATGATTTCTTAGGGGACTCTGCACAGCTTGAAAACAGTTTTTTCAGGAGTATTTTCAACATGAATGATGAAATTCGTCCTTTCTGATCTCTGCATGTTGGGCTCCAGTTGATGGTAATGGTCTCTAGCACCCAGTCCTGGTCCAACTCTCCTGTTTTCACACCTTAAAAGTGACAATCTGCTATGATTTTAGAGCAGTCGGGATTTTTGGATGATAACAAATTTATTTTACATTTTAAAAAAGCAGTGAAAGTAGAAGCTCGGTCGAAAACAACACCTGGCTTCTCTTTTGCAAACTTCCTTTCAGGTCCTGTTTTCCATACTTATGTCCTGTGCAGCCCACTGCTATTGCTGTTATGCATTGTTTTGATGCATGTGCAGCTGTTAGTAGACAGTTTGCACATTTCACACACACACCCTGCAGCCATGAGGAGGACTGGGATAAATGCTTTCCATTATATCCCGTTTCTTTTATCAGCATCATTATTATCCAGTTTGCAGACTTGGGTTGATTTGCAAGATGCAGAGATGCAGCCTTTATATTGATTTTCTCATTACCCCCTTCCCTGATCTGTTTTTTCTTCCTCAGATTGATATGTCATGCTGCTGTAGACTCTCTGAGTATCTCAGTGTCATATTTCAGCTGTGTTTTTTTTTATGCTTCTCATGAAGTCTGGAGGCTCCGCAGAGCTCAGCCTTGTAAGGAGAAAACCAGAGGAAGTTTTTTTTTTTTTTTTAAACAGCTGAGCGTAAATCCTCTCAGTTCTCTGCTTTCAGAAGATGAGAGGAGACGCAGGGGGAAGTAGGAGGATGATGATGAGGTGGAGTGGGTAGAAAAGGTGACACACTTTCATGTGAAATATCTTTTTATGTAAACAAGAGAAAACGGGGTCAGATGCCCCGCTGCATTATTTACATGCAAAGCTCCCCCGTCATCCCTCAGACTTTGACCCAATTTTCTCATTTCTATGTACCAACCCCCCCTGGATCCCCTCTGGAAGGGGGGCGTTTGGATTCCTGCAGAGTCTCAGAGGGATACAAGAGCCCTTGAGCAAGGCATTACACCAGCAGTGCACTGATTGAGGTTTTCTGGCCGATCAAAGATGACCAATCTTTGAAAAAGTCTGACCTGCTAATCACGGGCGGTTCTACAAAAGGTCCTGGCTCCTTTTATGGCCTAAATGTACGGTAGATGAATAGATGTGATGAAACACGAACCACAACTGATGGGTCACTTGGACCAATTAAATTTCTCATCTTTACAGTTTTATTTTATTGAATTTAAAAAAAAACAAAGTATTGATATGAGATAACAGTTTTCATTTGCTAGTTCTCAGGTTTCCAGGGCTACAATTGGCTCTTTGTGTTCACGTAATATATCAAACATTAAACTTTTTCTCTGTTTATTTATTTTTTTTTTATTTTATTTTATTTTTTTGAGCTTTTTATGGCACTAGTGGCTCATTTTTCTGACAGTAGGCTGACAGGAAAGGGGGTATGAGAGAGGGGGAGAGACATGCAGGAAAGGACCACAAGCCGGATTCGAACCTGGGGGTCGCACGTGTCGAGGACTAAGGCCTCCATATATAGGTCGTGGGCGCTAACCACTGCACCACTTGCACACCCCTCTGTTTATTTTTTGTTCTAGTTTTTTATGGCACCACCCTCGGCCCCCTGCTAGATTTTGTCTAAAACCGCCCCTGCTGCTGATTCTGATTTTGACTGACAATTTTTATATGGCTTAAACATTTAATATCCGATTTTTTTCTTTTCTTTTTCCTAATAAACCTGATATAGATATATATAAATGTATGTATGTATGTATGTATGTAATGCTGACTTCATTTTCATAATAAAAATGACAAAATGAAAGCAGCTTTGATTTGATCATCCCCCTAATTTAAATGGCGACTGCATTCAAGCTGTGAAAAATGCTGTAAAATAATCATGTTTTACAACAAAGAATGAAAATATAACAAACTAAATGTTTGGAGTTCATGGTGTCACACAATCAGCTTGTTTATCAGTTAGAATTAGTTAAATACACTTCTGAGAAAAAGAAGTTATGTCAGTCTGAGCTATGGAAGCACAAGGAGTGGATTAGTTAAAAAAAAAACAATAAAAAGATTTTCCAAATAATATATTGTCATAAACAAATAATGTTAGTCATTTATTTTATTGTTCAGCCATAGTTGCATCAAAATCCATTGTAAATATTGCCTCATTAAATCAGAGGTCGGTCGATCAGCTGGCTGAGCTGCATCACCTTAAATGTCATTAAATGTCATCAATAGCTGCATTTCCATAAACATCAAATAATGCTAATTGTAATTATGAAAATAAATTTGCTAAATGGAAACACAGCCATTAGTTAACAGTTTCCCATGAAATGTTTTCACACTTTAATGTGTCTCTTTTTTTTAGTCAGTATTTGACTGGGGTGTCTGTGAGCTGTTTGCTTCAGACGTGGGTCACATATAGCAGGGTTAGGGTTAGAAAGAGTTGTAGTTTAACTACCACTGCAACCAGACCTGTCTGTTACCTGCAGACCTTCCTACCTCAGCCTCCTCCAGGCTAACTTCAGTTCAACAGTTGGGCTGAGCGGTGTTACAGTAGCAGAGTTCCCCAGAGAAACAAATCGACTTTAAATGTGTTTCTCAGAATAAAAAGTGAAACATTTCACTACTGGATTTTTCCCTGCTGGTGTCTTTAATGTTTGAGGTTTAATTGATGGACGTCTGGTACTTTAACTCATCCACCTTTTATTTTTGACCTCCTTCGCTCTCCTTTTCCTTCTGTCATAATTTTCTTTTGCTCCTCCTCTGCAGCTTCTGTTCAGACTTCTTTCCTAATCTAACCACAGTGTCGTCTGCAAACATCGTAATCTACGGAGATTAGGCAAGCCGATAAAAGCTCTAAAATGTTTATTTCTTTTAGACTTTTCTTCAGGTTTTTCCGATCTTATTTCCATGCATCCCGGAATGATGTTTTTATCTTAGTTTTTATTTCTTTAAACAAAACGAATGATGTCTTTATATCAGGCTGCTGCTGGTTAAACGTGTTGAGATCCAGTTTAAAGCTCCTCGTGAGATGAAATGTTATTTTCTGCCATGATGACAGAAGTTCATCCATTGAGTTTACAACTTGTTTTTAAGGATTTTGTGATTCACACACCAAGTATAACCGTTGTATACAATTAAGGAGGTGCTAAAGCCATCAAAACCATAAGAAATGCTCTGAAAGCTCCATAGAAATGCTGAAGACTTGATGATTTAACAAACTTGAAAGAATTACATGAAGGTCTGGCTGCTTGAAAGGAGAAAATGAAGAAATAAGATGGATAAATCTCTCTTATCCCAACTTTAGTGAAAATCAGTTGCGCCATAGTAAATAAAGGCCTCACATCAAACAGACTGGTACTTTAAAGAGTCTGACTGGCGATCAATGAGACGTTCAAGAGTCAACTTCATCATTCTCGTTGATCCGTTCTGAATTCAAAGCCAGACCGCTGGATCTATTGCAGCGTGGAAAACTGTGTCTGAGAGAAATCAACCTGGTTTGGAGGTTAAAAATTAGCTGCTGCCTGTGTAGCTTTTAATAATGGAGCTTTCTAGGAAATTAAAGGAGCTGTTTCCAGGCAGCAGCTTCGCTCTCATCAGGTTCTGCTGAGTCAGCATCAGGAAGCAAAGGCTGATTGTTCAGAAAGGTGCAAACAGAGTGGAGTTATTTCTGACTAAATCCAGCTGTTCTCTGATTGTTTAGTTTAAAGGCAGATAGATTCTGATCAGAGGTTCCTCTGAATAGTCATTTATGTGCTGATATTCAAAACAAGGCAGCTTAGGAGAATAAATGGAACCTGTTAGGATGCAGAATATTCTGGATTCCTCACTACACCAGCTGGAGAGATCTAGAAGGTCTGAGCTGGAAAAAGAACAGAACATATCAGTTTTTCCATAATTTAAGCCCAATATGACCTTCCTTCCTTGCTTCCTTCCTTCCTTCCTTGCTTCCTTCCTTGCTTGCTTCCTTCCTTGCTTGCTTCCTTCCTTCCTTCCTTCCTTCCTTGCTTCCTTCCTTGCTTCCTTGCTTGCTTGCTTCCTTCCTTGCTTCCTTCCTTGCTTGCTTCCTTCCTTGTTTCCTTCCTTCCTTCCTTCCTTGCTTCCTTCCTTGCTTGCTTCCTTGTTTCCTTCCTTCCTTCCTTCCTTCCTCCCTTCCTTCCTTCCTTCCTTCCTTCCTTCCTTCCTTCCTTCCTTCCTTCCT
>JAUZNJ010075535.1:0-24927 GCA_034780135.1 Jordanella pulchra | reverse complement strand
ACTCCATTTATCTCATCAAGTCATTCTAGTCTTAGCTTGATGACTTGATGAGGTGAATGGAGTCTGCTGTGCTACTGCTTGGGTGGAAAGAAAACCAGCAGCCACGTGGCCCTTTCTGGAACCAGTTTGAGACCCCTGCATTAAGACCACAGTATAAAGCATCTGCAGTTCTGATACTGTTTCCTGAGCATTATAGGCACTATTCTCTTCTGATATGACATACTGAGTACAAAATCTGGCGTGGCTGATTAGTTTACTTTTCTTTTTCACATTTTTTTTACTATTTATTAACTATGATGCAATGATGTCAATTAACATCAACATAGCAAGGTCAAGATGAGTTATTTGTCCCCCACAGAGTGAAACAGTGCTAGATCCTGTCTGGTCTGAATTGGTAATTTTGACCTGTGTAATTCTGTGCTTTATCAGCTGTTAATAAACATAATAATCCAAGAATAAAGATGTAAAAGAAAAACCCTTCCCCCTCCCTAAAAAACATCCACCATTCCCACCCACCCCCCCACCCCCCCCACCAGGACTGCAGTAGCATACATGCTGAAATTAAGGTGTGTTCTAATTGCCCTCAAAAACCAAAACTTCCAACTTCCAATTTGTATATTTCAATTGAAACACTTTTGAAGTCTAACCACAAACAGGCTTTCCACATCCCCAGAGCCAGCTTAAGCAGCCATGTCCACCTCCGCCTCTGACTTCACCCCTCTTTGCACAGAAAGAGGTGGGTTGTCCCTTTCAGGTTGGAGGAGAGTTCCTGCCTCAAGTGGAGGAGTTCAAGTATCTTGAGGTCCTGTTCATGAGTGAGGGGAAAATGGAGCAGGAGATCGAAAGACGGATCTTGCTGCCATAATGCAGTCGCTGCACCAGTCTGTCGTTGTGAAGAGAGAGCTGAGCGACAAGGCAAAGCTCTCGATATACGTTCCTACCCTTACCTATGGTCATGAAATCTCGATCATGACTGAAAGGACGAGATCCCAGATACAAGCGGCCGAAATTAACTTTCTCTGCAGGGTGGCTGGGCTCTCCCTTAGAGATAGGGTGAGGAGCTCAGTCATTCGAGAGAGGCTCGGAGTATAGCCACTTCTCCTTCACATTGAGAGGAGTCAGCTGAGGTGGCTCGGGCATCTTTTTCAGATGTCCCCTGGACTCCTCCCTTGGGAGGTGTTCCAGGCACGTCCAACAGGGAGGAGGCCCTAAGACGACTCAGGATACGCTGGAGGGGCTAAGTCTCTTGGCTGGCCTGGGAGTGTCTTGGGCTTCCCCCAGCAGAGCTGGAGGAGGTGTCTTCAGAAATGGAAGTCTGGGAGCTGAGACTGCTGCCCCCATGACACAGTCCCGGATGGAGCAGAAGACGACAAGTACGAGTACCGGAAACAGGCTTAACCTGGAAGACAACTGGACCTTCACTCATTTTTCTTTTTTTTGTTTTTTTGTTCAACACCCACCCAGGAGTCTTTTTCAGTTCTGTCGACTCGCACCAGAGCAAACTATTTGGATGTATTTCAGCAGCATAGAGGTCCATCCTCCTGCACTAATTTCGAGTCAGATTATAATCAAATAGCCACCCGTTGTTTATATCTGAATTCTGTAATTTGCACACTACCTCATAGAACAGGTTTTTGTTTTATAATTGTTTTGGTTATAACAGTGGTCATAATGACTATAGAGAAAGCGTGTTTCTAGGTGGGGGTAAGAAACATTGTGGCTTTGAATCTCTTTGATCGGATAAACTCAGACCACATCTTGTCGGTTAAAAAAAAACCATCTCGCTAGTTTTATTTGGTCATTTGTGTCCTGGATGTTTAAAACATGTCTTTTTGCATCAGAACACCTGAATCAAATGATTGTGTTACCTCATCAGCAGCCATCAAGGCCTGTTTGGACTTCCCCAATGACTTGAGACCTGTCTGTCTGTCCATAACAAACTGTTAATACTTAGAATAACAGTTATTTTAAGATGTACTTTCACATGTATAACCAGATGGTCCATGTTTAACACCCTACTGTAGAAGCATCAGTGTCATTTTAGTGTCAGTATAGTAGTGTAGAGTAATAAAAACAAACATGACAAATGACTTTTTCAACAATTAAATAATGTAACACCTATAGCTTAAGGGAAGACTGTCACACCATATTTCTTATCATTCTAAAGTAAATTATATCACATTATATTATACAGTAATGTTACATATAACATATGCATCCTAAAATGAAGATAAAGGCTCATTTTAAAACAAGGTGAAAACTGTTGTTTTTTTAATATATGCTGTCAAGTGGCATTCCTGAAAACCTGGACCTTTAAACTTGTATTTTATTTTATTCCTAATAGTATTTGTTAAAAATAAAATAAATCTCATTTTAGGATTACATTCTATTTTACACACAATGGTGGTTTTATATTCTGGTTGAATGATTGAATAACATGTCAAAACATTTTTTTTTCTAGGCACCTGTGCAAAATGAGAATAAATATTAGACAACCCTTGTGTGTTTGGAGCACAATAACGCAGAGTACAGCAAGTGTCAGGCCATCCCTCCCTGGTGAATTATGCATAGAGATATTCTGTCATTATCTATGTCAGAGCAAAATGGCCATTATTCCCATGTCATAATATGAATATTAGGTTGGTGCATTAACAATGTGCTGCAGATTCCTTTGGACAGAATTAGTTTACCCAGCATTTTTTCTCATTTATAAACAGAATTACAAGTTTAGAAACTGCATAGCCCACCTGTGTATACAAAAGTGATGTGGCTTTATGCTTTTTTTCATAGTATTTCTTTTTGTGTTTATGTATTTGCTACATTCAGATGCATTGTATGATTTTATGCAAACAATAAGCTTCATGAAGAAGTTGATCTAAAGCTGGTATGTTTCTTCTTTCCATACCAAAATAGAATACGGTGTAGCTAAGTTGTTTGGTTGGTTTTCCAGGCACTTCAAATGGTTTTGTAGGATAAAAGATTTAAGAAAATGTGTGGCAGACTGTGACATTATTCATACAGGTGGTGACCTTTATAATAAAAAACAAAATAACAAAAAAAAACAAAGAACAAGAAGTCTTCGACCTTTTTAGGTCCAAGGTCCTACATGTTTATTAAGATGTAGGACCTTGGATTTTGATTTAAGTCCTTTATCCTGTTATATGCTGGATAGAACAACTGAATTGAGAAGTAGAAAGTTTTAGAGTTAACTTATGTGTATTGGAATTTTTAATACCACAGTGCTTTGTCATAAGGGTTTTGTTCCAGCTGTCAAGCTTTATAAGTTATTTTAAAACACTTTCACTATAGACAATAGTTCTCTATCCTAACTGTTGAGCTGTCATTCAGTTGTCATATTCACAAAAGTTTGTTCTCAGCCTTGTTCTGAGGACAATAGACTGGCTTCTGAATAAAGTCTGAAATACCGAAGGCACAAGGATGAACATGCACAAACCCACATACTGTGAAGGACCAGCCGTAGTCATCCACCTAAACAAAACACATTATGCCATTTACCTTGAGAATTTTGACACTATTTTTTTTTTTTTTTTTTTTTTTTGAATGTAAATGTATTCCTTCATCATACAATGTCATCCCATCCACTCCTAACAGAAAGGCATTTTTAGATAGATCCCCTTCTCACTCACACACTTATTACACCCACTTCCTAAGCGGAACATAAAAGCATTTCCACTATGATGACTGACATCCCAACGTTATAGTGTCACACAGTCATCCTCATGTTGACGGTGAGGGGCAACAATATTTTTACTCTGATAACCACAAAAGTGATGATATACACCACAGGCAGATCACCAGTAATCTTCAAGACTGTTCAAAGTTATAAAAAAAGTTAAACGTATTGAAACTCTTTTTCAATCTTGAGAATTATATATTTATGAGAGTAAATTAGATTTCAAATAATAACACATACATAGATTATAAAATATACATTCTGCAGATTGATAATATAATAGATTGTCCCCAGTTGCTATATAGGAAAATATTAAATAGATTTATACCTTTGTATTATTTCAAATACAAATGTATTCATTTTTAGGAGGCCTCATTTAAACTGAATTCCCTGGGATTTCATTGCATGTGGTAATATTATTGCTACTCTTTGGACTATAATCGGTAAGAAAAGTAAACAAGAAAAAAAAACTAAAATAGAGTAGCTTCTGAGAAGGACCTAAAAAATAATAAAAAATAGCAATCTCAAAGGAGTTTCTGATTCCAACATAGACACTTGAATTTACTCGTAAGGAAAATTGAAATATTCTCTGGGTTGATTTCAAACTAATATCTAAATACAAATATTATTTTAGTGATAGAAAATAAACAGTTTCACTCCTTTACAGAATCCAACCCAAAACCCCAGCTGTCTGAATAAAATATATGTGTTGTTTGTCCTACCAGCTCTAATTATTTTATATTATTACTAGCAGTTTACATCCTTTAAATATTAGTTAATGAATTAACAGACGTAAAGTGTGAGATACTCCAAACTGTTTTAACTTGCATGTTGACTGTTGAAGTTAAACTGTTATCTGAGGTATTTTTAGTTTGAGGTTGTGGTCCAACTGTTTGATCTGTTTCAAGCATGTTTTTAATATTTATTTGCTTTTATTTTTTTCTTTTATTCTATTGTCTATTTCATGTAAAGTACATTGAATTGTCCATGTATTGAACTGTGCCATACTGCTATATCTGCAAGGAGATTTTGTCTCCTCAATATCTTGGTGACAAGATGTTAGTGGCGAAAGTGTTAGCCTGATGCAGTAACAGCCTACGACCTGCACACATTTGTAATTACGAACATGTATAATCAGATATCCAAGAAGTCATGGGTGTTGCCCTCATTATCAGAGTTGGATGAGGGAGAGGGCTAATGATGAGGAGAGGAAGACAACAATTGAAACACTCATAAATGAATAGAAGTGCAGTGGTCACCAGTTGCACCGCCTTATATTTCCAGAAAATGTGTTTTACAAAATGTTCTGCTGGACTTGCTGTCCTAATGCTAAACATCATCATAGCCTCATCCAGTTTGTTACCAAAGTCCTGTAGGCTGGACTACAAACACCGTATTCTATTTCTATGCTTCTGCATAAAACAATTCTAATGCCTTTTTGTGTTAAAAACAGGTGCAAGATTGATGGTGCAAAATATAGAGAGCACACTATATAAATATCGTTCTACTTCAGATCAAAGATGAGTCCTTTTTATTTTAATATCGGAGCCAATGTTAGAGCTTTTTGGTATCTAGGTATGTTTTTCTACATATTTGTAATTGCATATATAGAAAAGACAAATTAATCTATCTGACATTAATCAGTATATGCTATGATATAATAGTAGTAGCTAAAGGTTTATTTAAGTAGATTCTTATGTAATCCTACTTTTGTTTAATTTTTAGACAGACTCCACACTGACAACTTATAAATTAAAGATGAGTCTTTTTGAATGAAGCTATCTGTGAAAAGAGGCAAGAGCAGAACCTTCTGTGACACTTTTTCTTAGTCCTGTTGCTCTAATGTAAACTAAGGACACGTTACGAGTTATTTCAAATTTCAGCAGAGGGTTTTGAATTCATTTTTCCAGATATCATTTTTAGAAAAAAACGTGACTTATGCTTTTATGCTTTTATGCTTCCTTTGTTTTTTTATAGAGTCAAATAAAAAATCTACCTGAAAAATCAACATGCTTGCATATACTACACACACTATACTGTACTATACTGTGTGAAGTATATGCAAGCATGTTGATTTTTCAGGGAGCGGTAGAGGACGCTCTTCTGTCGATGTCGGCTGTAGTGAATTTAAACTGTCTCATGAATACTGACTTGCTGTTAAATGGGAGGCACTGTCTTGTGGGGTGTGCTGTTGTGGCATAGCTGCCAAAGATGTAATGTTGTGGAATAATGCTGCACTTATTAAATCTCTGGGGTGTGTTGGTATTGTGAGGTTCTCATGAAAAGATTTTCTTCTCTCGCTTTTCTCTGTCTCCTTTACCAGATACACTGTATCACTGCTGGCTGTACAGTAGTCTTACTTTTGAAATAAAATGTAGAACAGTTTCTCAAAACATTTTAATCAGTATCACTACTTTTGTCAACTACTCTAACCAAAGCAATGGTTAAGATTTGTTTTTAGTGGAGCTCCTCTTTTTAATCATGTAGTTGGGTTTCTTAAAAGGTTATTGATTTAAACTTAAGCTTATAAAAGGTCAAGTTGTTGCACCCCCAACAGATGAAAACACAGCTGTTAGTAAACCACAACTTTTATGCATAATACCCACAGGGCAGTTTAAAAAGGTAGTTTTTTTTACTGATAAAAAAGGGCAATCTAATTTATTTAAAAATGCTCATTATATGTATGTTGACAAAACAGAAATACAAAATGATTTTATATATACTCTCAATAACTGCCAAAAATGACTCTGTTTTGACCGTGGCTTATATGATAGATACCCTTCAGTCAAAGAGTTTACTTGGTAAAAGCTTAAATGCAGTAGTTTCCCATTTCCCCAACAGATTCGAAGAAAATTCATCCATAAAATGTAAAAGTGGACATGATTTATGTCAAAATAGCATATTTTATCACTTTTAAATTTATGTCCGTCTGTTTTTTATACTTAGTACATCTATTTAGTAGGGAAAAGACAAGATTAAGACATATTTTCTTTTAATGAAGTCATGAGTGGTAGAGCATCATCAACATCAACAATTCCCTAAAAATAAATGTTCCTAAAGCACTTTTATAGAAATGTTTCTGTCTTACATTTTTTAATTTAACAAGAGTGTCTGTTAGTTTTTCTAATTAGTACTCCATCAAATTCCTGTTGGTGTCTATGAAGTACATACAGTAGTAAGACCAAGCTTATGGGCATAAAACCGTAAAAATTAAAAGTATTTTTCTATCTCTAAAGTATGATACTGGATATTTGATGTTGTGGATCTGCTTTACTTTCAAAGGCTTTGGGGACTTTGTTGGACTGCATTTCATAAGTCATATAAGTGATAATGAAAAAAAAAACAGTTGTGTGGCTTTTTCCATTGGTATGGAGCTATCAAGTATTTAATAGTATTGTATCAAATACTTACATGAGTTCATTACTGTCTATTTTGCTTCATATCCTACATAAGCTGTAAAAAACAAAAGGAGAAAAAACAGGCCAAAAACTTATTGTGTCCTGTGACAGCGCAATAATTAATGTTACATTTTTTGGCAATTAGTTTTAATTTAGATTTTGTTTGTTTCTCTTTTTATTGACTTCTCTCACTTTCTATCACCCTCAATGCAAACAAAAGCCGGTTGACTGACTTCCATTCATTAAGACAGAGACTTTGTCTTAACCTTTCTTTTTCTTTTCATTTTTAACTTAAATATTTAAAGCATTTCAGGAACCATTTGAGGTACTCTAAAAGGTGAAATAAAAATTAGTCACCTTTGGGTGTTTTAGCAAGGTGATGTCCAAAAATCTAAGACAAGAACAACCTTCATTGAAGGCCCTAACAGTCTTAAAATCTAAATCCTTAAGGAAACCTGTGAGATGAGCTGAAATCAAGTTGTTTCCAGGGGATTGATCAATCATTATGTTAAGAATTGTTACAGAAAAACAGAAACTGCTGTCCTTTTTCAAAAGATCAGGTTGAATACAAAGTATTTGCAGCAGAACTAACAATAGTGCCATCACTAATTTAAATTGTGAAAATGATCTTTTAATATATGTCGAGGGTTGACTTTTACCTTGGTAAATAAATGTACTTTAAATAAAGTTTGATGTGTTTTTTTTTCATATTTAGCAGTGGATTATACTTCTGAGAATGTTTTAAAGATTTTCCCAAATCTCCTCCAGGAGTGCCAGTGAATGTGGTTGGAAATGTGACTTGTGACTACCGTTAGGTGTTTAACAAACTACCCGTCTCTTATCGATTCTGACCTTTTGACTACTCACTGTGGTTAGGAATTCCCTTTCCTAACAAAAAGCACAGTTCCTGAGGTCAATCAGGGTAGCAGGAAGCCAAATTATTCCTAACATGTTAACTGATCATAAATTCACTGATCTGAGCATTCCTTATTTTGCTCAAGGTCATATAAATATTGAGATTTAATGCCGCATTTTTTTCAGGATCTTTAAAATCCTTAGGTTAGTATTAAAAGATATAAAACCTAATGACAATAACTTAGCATTGACACCATAAACAAGTGAGTACTAGCTCTAAAGTTAGCTCCTTAACAAATCTCAGTTATAGTTTTGCCAGTCATAATGACAAGCCAGAACACAAACACGCAAGCCTATGATCAGACAGAATAATGATGTCGATGTCTGTCTCTGTCAGCATTGATTACTCGGCACACAGTTCAATAGTTCTTTCTAGCTTTCTCATTCAACCTGTCTGTTTTTTGTCCTCTGTCTTTTTCTCCCTTTTCAACCAGCATCAATCCCTGGTAAACTGACATCGATAGACTGTTTGCACTTGCATGATTGTGGTTGTACAGATGGGTTCTTCAGCATCATCTGTGTAACTTGAAGAGACATTTTATAAGCTTTTACTGAAAAATATTTATAAAATAGCATTTTTATGTGATACTTTACGACTAAAGCATTGTTTGATGAGCAGACTGACACCTCAGTGGATCAGTTCTGATGCATCTATTAGCCTCTAGCCTATTTTCCCTGACTGTTATTTGCCATGTTAAATGGGTCCAAACTAGCAAACAATCACAGCATTATATTCGAGATGGATTTTCTAGATACTCAGAAGGACCGACATCCAGCTCAACTCAAACAACATTTTGGTGAAAAAAGTAAAAACAAACACTCAAACAAAAAAAAAGTTTCACCACAAATGCTAAGAGAACGAGCACAGGGTTGCTGCAGTTTTGTGTTTTAGCCACAGGTGGCAGTATAATCAGAAAACAATCATGTCTTTTTAATGTTGTTTTGGGTATAGAAAATAATGAATTTAGTGCTTTCAGATGGGTGACTCAACAAACAAATGGTCCTGAAAGGAAACTTTAAAACTGGCTATGTCTGCATATTTGTAATGGATAGAAATGTTAGACAGTTACTGGCTTCAATTCAGCCACCTACTTACCACGTAAGCTTAATGGTTGATGATATTGTTATGAAGGGGTTATGAATTGCAGATTAGCCCAAAGCCAGTCAAACATTTAACTCTTAGCTTCCCTCATTCAAATTGTAAAGCAACAAAACCTCTTCTTTTTGTACCTTTATATCGTCCACCAGGTCCTTACTCTGAATTTTTAGATCAGTTTTCAGAGTTCTTATCTGACTTAGTGTTAAATACTGACAAGGTCATTATAGTGGGGAATTTTAACATCCATGTTGACATTGAAGGTGACAGCTTAAATACAGCCTTTCATGCTATCTTAGACTTCATTGCCTCTATTCAAAATGTGAATAGTCCCACACTTTCCCATCTTCATACTTTGGAACTTGTGCTGAGTTATGGCATTGAATGTGAAGAAATAACAGTATTTCCTCACAACTCTGTCTTCTCTGACCACTTTTTAGTAGCTTTCAAAATTACTTTAATGTAGTCCCCTCTAAAAAACAAAGTCTTAAAAAAGAGAAAGCTGGCTCCTTGGTTTAATACAGAGCTCTCTACATGCCAATAGGAATCCTATCTAGTCTGGAAAGACAGTTTACTGCTGTATAAAATGACCCTTGGTAAAGCAAGAGCAGCATTTTTTTCTTGATTAATAAAGGAGAATAAGAATAATCCTAGATTTCTTTTTAATACAGTGGCCAAACTTACCCAGAGCCATAGCTCTGCTGATCCGTCCATTCTCCCTGCTCTTAGCAGTAATGATTTTATTGGATTCTTTATAATTAAGATTGATTCTATTAAAAATAAGATCATTGGTACTCATCCAAATATGATTGGTTTATCTGCAGAAGGAAATGCTGCATCTGAGGTAACTATAGAACCTGAACTGAGTTTTGACTCTTTTGATCCAGTTGAACTCTTAGAATTAGCAAAACTAATATCTTCATCCAAGCCTTCAACTTGTATGTTAGATCCAGCTCCAACAAAGGTATTTAAGGAAGTATTCCCTCTGATTTCCACCTCAATTTCAGATATGGTTAATCTATCCCAGCTACAGAGATATGTACCCAGGCTTTTAAGGTAGTAATTAAACCTTTACTTAAGAAACTGTCTCTCAACCCAGATAACTTGGTCAATTATAGACCTATTTCTAATCTTCCTTTCTTATCTAAAATTCTTGAGAAAGTAGTTGCTAAACAAGTGTGTGACCACTTAGACCATAATAACCCTTTTGAAGACTTTCAGTGAGGTTTTAGAGCTCATCATAGCACTGAAATGCCTCTGGTTAAATTCACTAATGATATTCTCATGGCTTCAGATAATGGACTTGTATCTGTACTTGTTCTGTTAGATCTCAGTGCTGTATTTGACACAATTGATGATAATATTATTTTGGAAAGACTTGAACATTTTGTAGGAATTAATGGGACAGCACTAAATTGGTTTAAATCTTATTTATCTGACAGATTTCAGTTTGTTCATGTTAATGATAAATCTTCCTCATGCTCCAGGGTTACCTGTGGAGTACCACAAGGATCAGTGTTAGGTCCAATTCTCTTTACTATATATATATATATATATATATATATATATATAGAGAGAGAGATATAGAGATATATATATATATATATATATATCTATATATATAGATATGCTCCTAGTTGGTAGAATTATTAAACAGCATGAGATTAATTCCCACTGCTATGCTGATGATACTGGGCTATCTCTGTCTATTAATCCTGATGAAACTAACCCATTACATGGACTACAGGCTTGTCTTGAAGACATAAAAACCTGGATGACTCTTAACTGTCTGCTTCTGAATGCTAACAAAACAGAAGTTATTGTCTTTAGACCAGAGTCTCTGAAAAATAGACTGATTAGTCATTCACTTCATTTGAATGGAATTAAATTAATCTCAGATAATAAAGTAAAAAATCTTGGTCTTATTTTTGATCAGGACCTGTCATTTAAATCCCTTATCAAAGAGGTTTCTAGAATTTCCTCCTTTCATCTCTGGAATAATGCAAAAATTAGAAATATCCTGTCCAGGGGCGATGCTGAGAAACTAATCCATGCACTTGTTACTTCAAGGCTGGACTATTGTAATGCTTTACAATCAGTAAGTCCACAAACTATAGTTAAAAGCCTTCAGCTGATCCATAATGCTGCAGCCAGAGTTCTGATGAAAATTAATAACAGAGATCATGTTCCTCCTATCTGAGCTTCTCTAGAATAGAATTTAAAATCCTCTTTCTCACTTATAAAGCCTAAATAACCAAGCTCCATCTTTTATCAGAGAACTGATCATTCCGTATGTTCCTAACAGAGCACTTTGCTCTCAATCTGCAGGTTTACTAGTGGTTTCTAGAATTTCTGAAAGTAGAATGGGAGGCAGATCTTTTAGTTATCAGGCTCCTGTCCTGTGGAACCAACTACCAGTTTTAGACCGTGAGGCAGACACCTTGTCTACTTTTAAGGCTGGGCTTAAAACTTTCTTTTTTGATAAAGCTTATAGTTAGAGCGACTCAGGTTATCCTGAGCTATCTCTATAGTTATGCTGCTTTAGGCTTAGACTTCTGCAGGACGTAGGGACCACATTTCATCA
The DNA here is from genome assembly GCA_034780135.1 of Jordanella pulchra. Taxonomy (NCBI): domain Eukaryota; kingdom Metazoa; phylum Chordata; class Actinopteri; order Cyprinodontiformes; family Cyprinodontidae; genus Jordanella; species Jordanella pulchra. The sequence goes on along the minus strand of JAUZNJ010075535.1, from coordinate 13,240 downwards.
TTAAATCTATATTCTCCCATTCTGCAGTATATGTTTGTTCAACCTCTAACTTTAAGCTCTCTCTGTTTTCTCATTATAGCAGCTTCGTCTGGTCTGTTCATGTTCGCTGTGACACCAATTGTACACATTGTACTCAGCTTTTTTTGAGAAGACTGGGAAAAAAGTGCTGATGTTGTCTGACTTTTTGTTTCCACATTTCTTCCCCTGTGATGACATAACTTGTTGTCCAACATGTTACTTAAAAATGATGAATAATCATTTGACTTTTACATGGAACATCTTCTGTGAAGTATGTGTGCTGACACATTTTGAAGGAATGTACACTAGCGTGTTTGTGTTGATTTTTATATCCCAAATCCTTTTCTTAGGGGGATAAAATGAGTCAGACAGATATCAGTGTGCAATCACATTCAATCACAGCTGAGCCCTCAGCCTCTCAAGGGGAGACCTCTTTATTCCTAATCACACTACTGATCTGCTGCTAATGGTTACATATTTTCTCTTTTTTTTCAATCTGTTTTTCACATCAGCTCAGCTGATGCCTATAAAAGAAAATGAAGCTAATTGAACCCTTTCTATGGTGCTATGATTTTAAGATTGATTGTCATATAGCAAACTTTTTTTTAAATGTTTTAACTTTTGGAACAGTCACTTGACTTTGTAGCAATCTTATTGTTATTTGTGTCTCTTTTCAGTTCGACAGACGAGCAGTTTCGCTGGAATGCTCAAGGTATTCTCTTTATATGTTTGTTTTTATCTTTGTTTTCATTTTGTTAGCTACTATTTTTTACAATGGAATGTTTCAGTTGTTGCTTTGAAAATTTTCATTTTTTTTTTCTTTTAGCTTTTTTCTAAACTGCCACTCCAAAACCTGCTGTGGGGAATGGTTATGAGCAGACATTAGCCTTAAAGATTACCTATTGGGGAACAGGTTGTTTCTTGAAATTAGTTTGTTAATTTTTATGCCATATATAACAGGCTGCATACTTTTCAAAATTTAAAATTCAGCACTAACCTTAATTGAGCTCAGTGAAGCTTTATTTATTATGATCATTTTTAAGGTTCTTTGATGACCTCGTGAAGTGGTTGTAACAGTATATCCTTGTAGTGAGTTTGGTTAGCCAGGATCTACTGGTTTACAAATATTGATGTTCTTTTTATTTCTAAAAAATGGCCCTCAGAATGGTTCACTGTAATCTCAAAGCCTTAAAAATCACTTTTATCTTGGACTTTTAGGCTTTGTTCAATTAGTAGGTCTTAATGCTCAAATCTGTTATTCTTTTCTGAAATCTAATTATTTGTGCATGGTTTTGCATGATACCATGCTACCACCATCAGACTTTAGTTTGAAGGGTTCATGAGTAAAAGCGACTCACAGGTGCAAGAACAAAATATAAACTTCACACAGCAGTGCACTGCTAACAGAAGTAATAATGGGTTCTAGCTCCTCGGTATGAATATTAAGTTGTTGAGTAATTAGAGTTGCCAAGATCCTGAACAGATCATGACAGTATGAGGAAAGCTAAGAAAAACAGCACTGCTATTTCCAAGGGCTCAACCCCCCCCCCCCTTTTTTTTTTTGTTTACTTTGAAATTAAAAACGTTTAAAGAGTTTTTAAAATATTCAAAGCAGAAAAATGAGCAGTTTGTGCAAGAAAAAGGTTAAACAAAGTGCATTTTCATGTCTGTTTTAGACACATTTCATTGATGTGAAAATTGGCCATCTTACCCCTTTGTCCTGGCTTTGTTCTTCTGGTGCCATTTGTCTTTCTGTCAAGATCTCCATCTCAAATCTTGAACTTACAGTCCAGATCCATTTCTTAGTGAGTGATAACATAAAACCAATAAATAGTGTATTTCTCATCCTAATGAATACCAATCAGTAATTTAACCATTACATTTTTTTTATTTTGTTGTATTTGTTATTTTTTATAAGTCTCTTATTTTCAAATATCTAAAGTACTTTTTGCCTTTTCTTTTTTAGCAAACTCAAGCTTTAATTGCTGAAACTTTAAAAGTGGAGATATTTTTGAGAAAAACACACACAGCTCTTACACCATTATTTATTCATTATTTATATAGTGACTACAGAAAATGTGTTAATTATAGGCTCGCCACCATGGAATGTACATATCTGATACATGAGATTCATTATTTGTACTCCTAAGGTCTTTTTTTAATATTAAGATTTTAAAAGCCTCTATTTGTTTATTATCGTTGAAAGAAGGTTGACAATACAGTCGTTTGTTGTATGAGGTGAACATCCTCAACGATTTCTGGCTTGTATGGGAATCTGCGTTGTCTTATCCTTGAATTTTATTAACCGTTTTGTCTGCCTGTTGCTTTTAAGGATTTATTGACAAACAATTTAATTGCTTTATGTCCACTTTGTTATAATATTATTTAATTAACCTTTTCTGTCAGAGTCGCCTCTCATCTATTTTATTCATAGTAACAGTGTTTGATGTGTAAATTTGTGTTGTTTTTTTATGGTTGCTAATTGTGTTTTTCACTTTTTTAAGTCTCCAGTTTTGTAATCTTTTTAAGCTTTTGCACTGATTCATAACTGCATGTATGAATAGCACAACCATACTTTGTTTAGATGTTTTTGTTTTTCTTCTAGTCATCTTTTATCTGTAGATAAGTATTACCCATGTCAACTTTCACATTGAATAGCTCTAGATTACATTATGTTTTGTCATAAGTAAAATTTTACAGGGTTTTAAGGCAAAAAGGTCATCAGCTCCAGACGGCTTCTCCACATTTTAGATTTTGCTCTTCCCTCAGTCTTTCTTTGACTTTCTTCATTTTCTTCCCTTCACAGCAGATGGACAAAAGGACATTGAGGATGAGTTAACCACTGGTTTAGAGTTGGTAGATTCCTGCATTCGCTCTCTACAGGAATCAGGAATACTTGACAGCGGAGAACGTAAGTAAACTCAAAAGCCTCTTTTCGGGAATGCAGTGTTTTGGTTTGTGTTGTTTCAATCTTCCACAAGCAACATATTTATATAGAATAATCCATGCCTTTAAATAATCATCAACTTTAGATGGTTTAGCTGAACCACCATCAATTGTGGGATTAAATAACTGAGGGAAGCAATCCGTACCCTTTATTATATTCATTTTTTTTTAGTTGCAGGAACTTATATTAAATTTTGCTTCTAAGCATGTTGTGTTCCTGAAAAGTACAACCTATTTGTGTAGACAAGCTTTGGCTCAGCTGTTGTTTTGATTTGTAATAGAAAATTCTTATTGAATATGTTTTATCTGTTATTAGCATTGATTAGCAAAATTAAGCTAAATGAGACCCAAGAATCTGTATAAACTTTGTTTTCTAAAGCTTTTCATAACAGAAAGACTTTGATAAAAAGTAAAAGTCAATTCAACATTTTTACTAGCTTGAAATTATTTGGGACAAAATTTACCCAAAAAAATTAATTGCCAAGTTTTTGCATTTTTAATGTCACTCAGACAATTAACCCTTTTTATCAACAGAATGGTTAGTGACTGTCACAATATGCAGGTTCAGGGGTAATTACTAGGAAACTTCCAAATTTTAGACTTTTTTTAAAATAAAGTTAACAGCTAAATGAAATAATAAAAACAGAATCTAACTAAGATTGTAAGGCACAGTGTACAGTCCTGCTAAATGTTCCCGGTATTTTGTTTTCAGGTCATTGGTTTTGGAACATGGCATTCCCATTTCACTTATTGTCTGCTGACCTTTTTGATACAGTAGCTGGTTCTGCTGTAGCAAATGGCATTTTAAAAAAATCACTGTATGATGTTGTGCTGAAAATATAGGTTTTCTCATATTGACAGGAGAACCTACTTAAAGAAAATTGTGTATTTTCTATAATAGGCTAACATGTGTGGCTGTAATCATTATTTATCAATCCAAAAATACTTTTTCTAGGACTTCAAAGACAGCAGACCTTATAAATCTTGGAAACATAGTTCTGCAAGATTTACCTAATTTATTCCTATTCTTCTTTTAGAAGCAAAGCCTTGTCTGTACAAATATTGCTAAACTGGAGGTAGACATGTCAGATAACAAAACAGATCATTAGATCCGTATCCTATCTGCAGGAAGTGACATAGTCTCTGTCTAAACTGAAGAAAATCATTCCCAGTATTTTTATTGTGATGGTTTCAGACCCCTTGTTTGTTTTCAGTTTCGAGTCACTAAGGGACAATTCAGATATAAATCTGGCTTAGCCTTTCCTCTGATGGTGTGTTTGTGTCTGTATGTTTTATGTCCAATGCAAAAGCGAACACAAATCTCAAAACAGTAAGCAAGTGAAACCCTGACATGTTAATGTGTTCACTGAAAGGCTGCACAGAACAAGGGATCCTTTTAGCCTGCCTTGTTGCTTGTAAGGTGTTGATGCAGAGTGATACAACAAATAATTATTCTGCAGAGACACATAATGAAATATTCTTTTCATAACAACTACTAGCTCAACACCAGTCTGTTTATTGTGCCATAATACTCTTCCATGTATACAGGGTATGCATGTTCACATTATGCCACATTATTACTGCTTATAAAGTAGGAAAGGTATACAAGAAGTCATTTATTGTCTGGCTTAAATATAGTTTATTTAACTATTAGAGACGGTTGTATATCTACATAGATGCAATTTAGAATCAGAATCACAATCAGACATACTTTAATAATCCCAGAGGGAAATTATGGTTTCAGTACAAACCGTTCGTCACAATACGGACGGTTTAGCTGGGGCCATGCTGCCTGGTTTCCACCGGTTACCTGGATGCCAGGTCCTGGTGGTTACCTAGCGCTGCCTTGGTCTCTGTAGAAATATAGGAGCCACAATGGGGAAGGAGAGGGGAAAAAACATATTTCACACTTTATCCTTGACAGGATACCGTTTGAGATATCAAAAAAACCTCAGCACAAAAAAAAAGGCACAAGTACACACAAGACAGACATTTCAGCAGAGGGGTCACATCGGAGGCGTAGTCAGATGAAATGAGTGTGACATAATGAGACATTAGTTGTGTGTGTATGATGAGGGATTCAAACACACATACACAATTAAAGCATGTTCAATAAATGGTCAAAGATCTTAAAGCAACATATTTTTATATTTACCACTTCTAATTCTATATTTTATTTAAGTTAAGCAAGTAAATTATTTAGAAAAATTAATTAATCAAAAACATCTTATTTTCTGATCTTCTCTGAATACCAGAAATCAACTCTGTTCCTTTGATGCAAGAACTTGAAACTACCATTCATGTCTTCATTGCTCCCATTTTAAATTATTCCAACCCACTGATGGTCAGCCCCCTTTCTCCTGCCCACAGTTTGTCCACAATGTTGCTCATTAGCACAAAGGAATCATATTAGATCTGCTTTCTCTCCACCTTTTGTTCGTGAAAGTTAGAATTGATTTAAGGATCCTTCTATTTGGCTATATAATAAATACCTTCACTGTTTTGCCTTCTTATGTCATCAACCTACATCAATACTTTGCTTTCATATCCCTCTGGTTGGCTGTTTAGACTTCGCTCTAGACTAAAACTGAGACAAGATCACGTATTTTGTATCTTTGTCTTTAAAACTGTCAGATAGCATTACAATCTAAATTTCTCCCAGCATGGAGTCGTTTTAACTTTTTTTCAGAATTAAACAGTTTAGGGCACACAGAGAAAAAAAATCAAACCATGAAAGCGAAAAAAAAACAATAAAACACTGTACAGAACAGTGAAACCGGCTTGTCACACTACTGCTGTAGTAATAAAAGAGGGTAGAAATGTGCAGATCAGTCCAAAGTTTGCACGCATAAGACAGTTCAGGAAACGAAGAATTTACCTATAAAACAACCAAGCATCAATAAAAAATACAAGTGCAAAATTATTAAAATGCCAGCAAAAAAAAAAAAAAAAAAGAAAAGAAAAGAAAAGAAAAGATACAAATGTTTAGGATGATCCTTTTGGCTCATTACCTTGTATATATCTACTGTAAAGGATCCCAGAAATCAGGGAACTTACAATGGTTGTCTGACAAAAAGTATCAAATGCCTGCATAAATACAGGAAACTGTAACAATTGGCCATTCTTTTATAAAAACAAAAAAGGTTACTGGCTTTCCTTTCTCCTAGACTTACTTATTTTGCAATCACCAAACCCAAAAAAAAGCCTCTGCTGCCTGGAGATGGGAACAATGAGAGAAAGTTGAGACCAACCCAAAATTCTCTAATGGTTACCAGGAGTAAGATGTCTGCTGTAAACATTACTACAAAAGTGAAATATCTGGCACCACAAGTCTATAAGACTAAGACTAGACTCACTTGATGAGATTAATTAAGTCTGGTGTGCTACTTCTTGGGTGGAAAGAAAACCAGCAGCCACACGGCCCTTTCTAGGACCACTTCAACACCTGTGCCCTAAACAGTTTAATAGATCTAACAGCTTTAAAATCGAAGCACTTAGATAAATGGGTATATCTTGACATAGATAAATCAATTTTGAGAGGACAACCATTTTGACCTTTACACAGCCAATCGAGGAATCGAGGAAAGTTTCAACTTGTCCACCATTGTCCAATAACACAAAGTCTTTTGAAGCCAAACGTAAAGAAATACTTCTAATTTATGACATGTGAGTCCATTTGATTGTGTAAACCAATTACTCTATTTTCGTAGCAGTTATCTGCAGCTTTGTTTTACATACATTTTACATGTATTTTGAACAGTTCTTTGATCATCATTTTTATGTGACTTTCTTTCTATCAAATTCAACATATGTTTAGGTGAGGTTCCAATTTTTGAAAACATCAAAATATTATTTTTTATTTATTTTTTTAAATCTTTGAATAGCTCTTAAAAGTTGGCATATTCACAATCTATTTTACTTACATTCTCCTTTATTTTAAAGTCCACTAGCAACAGGGTAAAGAACAGCAATTGTTCAGACAACAGAGCTGCGCTGCTGCTTTACCTTAGTGTTGTGTGAGTGACACTTCTGTTAAATCTGCTAGCAAGAATGAATTTAACTGAGTGACTAAAATGTAGAACTTTTTGAGAGAAATATGGTTTCTTAAAGGCTAAATGATATCTTTTGACATTTTGGCATTCATCCTTTGTTTGTCAAAGTTTATGCCATGAAATGCATCAGCATAAGAGAAAGAGCCTATAACTCATTCAAGCAGATACCATGTATCTAAAAACTCTAAAATTCCTAAATCAATTAGTTATAATTATTATAGTCATCTTCAACATTATACACAGTAGTAACGTACTCATTAGCTTTTTTTATTTGAATTATGATGATAGTTTGTTATAAAAGGTCACAAATGTCCACCCTTTCACTCTCAATGAATCCACTTCATTGTATTCTAACTTATTAAAGTTGTCTGACAATAAATAACAATACAATAACTAACCTACTCCAAAAACCGACCTTGCAATCCACAAATCATTATGCTGAAAAAACTTCACCTTGCGGTTTTGCTAAACAACCATACACCATTTATTTTCTCATAACGAAAAGTAAGCACCAAAGCCGAGTGACAAGAGTTTAGGAGTTCCTTCTCTGACTGCGTAACAAAAAGTGCTGTATTAATAATTCATAAAAAGCTGGGGATGAATCATGATGAAAGAAGACAAGTCTTGTGAAGGCGAGAGGCAGAGGAGTTGATCCTGGCTCACAGAGAACAGACGCAGAGAGGGAACACGATCCTGCAGAGAGAGGAAAAGATTAATACAGAGCAAGCAAATAGATAAGGGAGGGGAAGGAGAATAGTAATATGTATTCCCTTATTTTTATTTATCTTTCTTTTATTTGTTTTGTGATGAAATATACCATCCTCTCAGTAAGCTGCAAGAACAACTGTCTATTTTTATGTTAACTTATTTATGACATTTTTTTTTTTGATTTTTGGAAATAGAACCCAGCTCAGCAACTTTACGTTGTAAACCATATCATGCAGAATGCAAGATTTGATTTACGTTTTAATGAATGAACCATATACCTAGCCATGTGAGTGAAGGCTTTAGCCTTGGCATGAACGTTGCTAAAAGAAGGTAACAAATGAACACAAATATAGATGTGCTTTACATTATTTATTAACAAATCAGTAGTAAAAACAAAGAAATAACAAAGTGCACTGGATTGCACTTTCAATATCCAATAATCAATCACCAATATCTGATCCAGCTGGATTGTCAATATCGAATTTTGGTATCTAATTCAGGTATCGGATCAGTGCATCTCTAAGAGCCCTGAAGAAAAATGTCATTTAGTAGGCTACCTAATTGTCAATTACCTGCTAAATTAAATGATTTATCCATAACTCACCAGTTTTACACAATGTTAGAATGGTCTGAAACGGTATTAGCGGAAAGGTAAATAAGAAGCTGTGTTTAAGTTGTTAGCCCTTCCCTCCACCATAACTTTTCTACTCAGCCCTCCTTTTCCCTTCCACTACATTTCTTTGCTCCTCCTTCTTTTCCTATCCTCTGTGTTCTCCTGTGTTTCTCCCTTCCTCGGCTAATAAATTATGTATGCCATCTCCAACTCACAGAGTGCTGCACTGCTGCACTATCTGCTCTAAATTGCTGCTCTCTCTCTTCCCCATTTCACTCTTTGCCTCTCAATCTCTCCCCTTCACGCCTCCTCTCTTTCTCACTCTTAATCTCTCACTTTCTCTTTCTCGCACACAAACTCAACTCCAAACCCCTCTCCGCCTACCCAACCATGCACCACTCCTGTCTCAATTGGTAGGACCAGCTCTTCTTTCCCAGAGTTCCTTGCAGCTGAACTCCACCCCAGAGGCTTCGCTCCAGTACTCTGCCAGCTACCATAGCAACCAGACCCTCGCCCTTAGCGACAGCATTTCTGCAGCAACTCCTCAGCGTGGCGTGCAGGTTGGAGGAGCCGTGCACAGCTACAACCAGGTAGGAGATACCGCTGTGACAAAAATTTGGGATAAGGATGAAAATGGGGAGACTGATGAGATCCTTGGAGTAAATTATTTTTAAACTTTGAAGTTTTTCTAAGAACTTTTTTGGCTTGTGGATTGAAATATTTGTAGTTGTTCTTAAAAGCCTGTGAAACAACCTCTTCTGAAGTGGCTGCTGCTTGAACATGCTGCTGCAATATTTACTAATCTAAACTTGTTAGAGAGTTCATGTAGTGTAGTTGAGAAAGAAGATGGTTTGTCAATTATTTGTAGATCTATTTTTCGTAGCGAGCAAACACTGAGACTCCCTGCTCCTACAGATGTTTGGGTTTTATCTGTTTGACATCAAAGATATGAAATCTATTTTAGGAGTGTTTAATCATATGTTTATAGAGAATCCAATTTCATTAGGTTTGCTGAAGTCCACTCGCACCAATCATCATTTCAAGGAATGCTTTGGATTTTGACATAGTTTTGATGACGGACAAATTCATTAAAGTGGTTCAATGGAAGACCTGTAATTAGACAGAAATGAGCCAAAATAAATAAATGCACGCTGAGAAATCTCAGCACGTGTCTTGTTTAGAAGAACTTGAGAGCTAAAGCGAAACACAAAGTCACATACGAATCACAGCAGTGTGCTGCTAAAGAGAATCCCCCCAAATTACTTTAGAGCCTACAGCAGCCAATTATTTCTTATTTTCAAGTCCCTAACATATCAATGGTAAGACCACTGCTGGAAACACACATACGCACGTACATAAACTTGCAAACACCCACGCATCTGCTTAATCAGAGAGCAGCTGCAGTGATTCGTTAAGAAATATTTCCACTGTCGGGAACGAGTGTTCCATTTACCATAGATGATTAGGAAATAAAAGTAATCAAAATATTTCAGATTTGCAATTGTAAAGCAACGATCAAACATCCTTGGTAAGAAACTAAGGTAGATCTGTTTTGTAAATGGGTTTTACTCATTTAGTGATTTTTGTAACAAGAGAAATAAGGGGATGCACTTTGCAGAGGTGGCTTCAAATGATGCTTATAGTTTATTCTTTTTAATAAGAAATGCAAGAGGAAAAGAGAAAGAAAAAGTTATGGGGGCTAGATGAGGGTTGAAGTTTTTTTTTCTTCATGGAGTGTTCCTGTCCTCCTTTTCCACCTCTCATCTTCCTTCCCCTGTCCTTTCTCCTCACCATCTCCGTCCATGTGTGTGTATGTGTGTGTGTGTTTTGTGTGCTCTTTTCCTCTGATGTTTGGGCTTGTCAGTGTAATGGGGATACTGCTGTCAGCAGAGTTTTGTTGCTCATGAATAGCTGTATGCATGCCAGAACTAGGAGACGGGAAGCTTTGCCTTGCATGCATGTACTGTACAAGAATCGATGTTTTTGCAGCTTGGTACGAGCAAAACAAAAAAAAAGAGGGGAAGGGGATATTTTGTCTCAAGTTCGTAAGAGTGGTTATTTTCAGTGGAGAGAAAGTTAAGGAAAGATCTATCATGTTGCTTCACTTTTTCAGGATATTTTTAACCCTAAGTAGTCTTGCTTGAATAATGCATGGTTACATGGCACCTCAAACATCCCAGTATTTTGCTGGAAGTGAAAAATACAGGATAATATACTGTGAAATCTCCCAGTGAGCTAGACCCCTCTATCTGTTAGTTACCTCAGCCAACAATTTATTTCTCACTCATTATTTATTTACAGTTCCGTTTATGTATTGATCCATTTATCCATCACTCTAACCCCTGCCTTGCTTTTTTTGTAGCACATCTATAGTATGAAAGATCTAAGTACAGCTTTTGTAAGCAAGTAATCTAATCAATCAAATAGAAACCGAACTGTTTTGTGGTTTTGATGTCATCAGCTTTAGATCTTCGTCTTGTCTTCAGATCCTATTAGACAGTTCTATAGACTTGAGAGTCCAGGCTTAAGAGGGCATCTGTAAAAATTGTATTTATTTATGTATTTATGAAGAGTGCATTCATAAAGAATACATTTATAAAGATTTACTTTTTTCAGCCTGTTAATAAAAAAAAGCACACCATACTTACCTCTGCCTTAAATCTTTGCTATATTTAATGAATATGACCTCTGGGTTAATAAAAAAAGGTTTAAAAGATTGTGATTATGATAACATCTTTGCCGCTGTATTAAAAGTACCGCATCAATTCTGTTACCTAACCCTTTAAAGCGAAGTGTATCATATTTGATACATGTATTTTTGAGACCTCTGCAACATCAGTGGGACATTTTCGCTTTTGAGAACCCAATTTGATAAATCATAAATATGTAGGGAACAGAAAATGTATAAAAGATTATATGGAAATGCCTAATTTATCAAAATGTATGCAAATAATTATCAAATTTAACTTATACAAAATTTATGTATTTTTTTTTCGTAATTTTTCATAGATTTCGATGACAACTCTTATATTAAAAAAATCTGAATTTCCTGTCAATTATTTCATGATTTCGGCTTTAAAGGGTTAAAAGCTATTAACTCAGTAAAAACATACTGGCTCAGACTCAAATTGCCATCTCAGTCCCAAGGTTTTATACATTATCAAATAAAAATTGACTTCTACAGATTCATGAAATCAAAGTTGCAAAAAAAAAAAAAAACAAAAACAAAACTAACCACTTATCATAGCAGCTAAGCTTTACAATCTATTTAGGTTTGTTAATTGAATGATCCTTATAGACTGATGATCTGTAAAGGCTCACTTTAGAATTCTGACCATATTATCCTAGAAATAAGCCAGAACATAGATATTCTATACATGGAGAGTTCTTAAGAGCAAAACCAAGTAGGGAAGTTTACAGACTGTTTTGAGCAAACACATCACTTAATGATGATTTATTATAATGGTGTCTGCGTAACCTAGACCCCGCTGTCACATGGCCAGTTGCAGAGCTTGCAGTGTATTCATGGCATGTGGCCCAGTGGAAAAAAAGAATCTGTAGATTGGTCATCAGCACTAGTCATGCTGTCCTCATGCCAAGACAACTAATGTGCTCCAAAGAAGAGTTATACTGTTTTATGTTCTAAAGCTAATGTATGCATCTCATCTTTTAACTACTCTGGCTGCAGTTAAAAGATTGTCACCAGGCAGATACAATGAACAGTTCACAGTCTTCACACCAAGAATTAACAGACCCAGTCCTGGGTCTCTTGAAAGCAAAGATAAAAATGCTCTCTAGTACTCGGTTGACAAGTAATTGGTTCACCTCCAAATTGCAAACTTTCAAGTTTTTTTAAAAGATCAAAGAAAGTTTTTAAATTTTTTTTGTTCAAAAAAGTGCATAAGTCACACAGTCAGAGAGGAGCCCTAGCATTTTATCTAATAATAAAAACAGATAGGAGCAATATTTCACTACAATTCAGTCTTTAGAACTGTGATTAGTTCATACTGACAAAAAAAATGTTTTTCTTGCGCATGATTACTACTGACTGCACTCCTATTATGAGCACAATGCTCAGTCAGTTTAAATTGTTAAAATTGCAGGCATACGCTACACCATGGGGCAATCTTTCTACAGTAAATATAGTAAGTGTTTTCTGCTCAACATCTCTCTTTCTAAGATTATCTGGCCATCTTTTTTCACTTAATCAACTAAATTATAGGATATGCTCTAAGTGAAATTACCATACCTAAGTAAAATGTGTTTTGACCAAAAAATGGAGCAAACACACATTTATTGCATACTCAGAATGCATAATATAATGCTAAAACATAGAAAAGGTAGAGACAAAGAAGGGTTTTAATCAATGAATACAAAATGTAATATTTTTTTGTTCAGATTTATCTTAATTACTGATACTAGTTGTTTTTTCTTTCCAAAAAGGGCATACTCTAGTTATTTATTATTCAAATACTAGATTAGTGGAAGATTACTTTAGTAATCCACCACCTATATATACATCTGTGCAGAATATGGACTGGAAGCCCAGAGATCGAAGTGGGGAACACCCCCGAAGGTGGTGGAGAATGACAGAGCTAAGATCCTGCGGGACTTTCACCTCCAGACAGACAAGATGGTAATGGCGAACCAACCGGACATTATGGTGGTGGATAAAGAACAGAGGAAAGCCTTTGTGGTGGATGTTGCAATACCAAGTGACTACAACATCAGGAAAAAGGAGCACGAGAAACTGGAGAAATAGCAGGGCCTCAGAGAGGAAATGGAAAAGACCTGGAAAGTGAAGACCACAGTGGTGCCTGTGGTCATCGGGGCAGTCACCCCCAAACTGGAGCAGTGGCTCAAACAGATCCCAGGAAAAACATCAGACATCTCAGTCCAGAAA
>JAUZNJ010075524.1:0-24930 GCA_034780135.1 Jordanella pulchra | reverse complement strand
ATCTATATATATATAGTCTGTTCTGTAACTCTCTAAACAGTTTCTGTTTTGTCTCCAGGTGAGGTCTGAGTATAAAGATGTCTTTGTAATGGATGGACCGTTTCTCAGTTTGACTAACAGGTTAACTAATGTTTCTGGGTTTTTTTTTATTTAGGGTCCACTAAGTCTTAAAACAAACAACAGACTGTTGGTGACTGGGAATACGTTAAACCATGTTTCATCCTCTGTTCTCTATCTGTATCTACCAATACAAATTTGGTCTGGTCTGACATTCTTCTACGTGTGGCTTTTCATTGTAAGGCCGGAGAGGGACAAAAACTGTTTCTCTGAGACACATTTTTCTTCGTCCCAAGTCAACAGTTAGGAAGCAGCTTATGGAAAAGTAAAAAAAAAGAAAAAAAAAAGGACATCCTTAACATCCCCTGGTTATTTATTTTTTAACCATCTCAGCTGTGGATGACCATCAAAACACATTTGCTTTGAAAATCCAAGGGAAAAGGGGTATAATTTCAATCATCCCTCCACAAAAATATATAAACTCTTCAGGAGGCCCACCCATTCAGACACTAAGAAATTTACTGATCCCGTTCTTGACTACTTGCATTCCAACACAACCATAATCAAAATATTTTTACATGCGACATATTTAACACTTGGTACTTACTGCTGAGGGTCTCTCTCTCTTTCATCTGATCAATAGCCTTCTAGTCATAAACAAATGTGGGAGATGAAGTGAGTGGATGTCATAACATAACGATCTGAAATAAGATGTCAGATGTGGTATCTGCTAATATTCGTAACTCCAGTGTTTGATGTGCATATTTTGATGCTGCCTTGTTGACTCCGAGCAGCTTCCTGTCTCGTTGATGGCTTCAGGTCTGGAGGCCCAGGCTCGTGGCCAGTATAGCCATCAATAAGGCCTTCAGCTGATGACACAAAAGGTAGCTTGTGCGGCCAAGCAGGGTTCAACCAGTAAGAGCCGGACAGGCCAAAAGCAGGCAAAGCAAAACTTGCCAAAGTCAAACAAACTTGTTTATTAAATAGACCCTGTGTGTTAAAATGGCTCCAGTTCTGAACACTGTGATTGAATAAGAAGGTGAAAGTAATCCATGACGTGATACTTTTCTGTACTTTCTGGGTGTTTGTTTCCATGAGAGAAGGTTTACTTTAATATTTCACATGTAAAATATTAATTTTATCCCCTTTTATCAACCAGACATGGCTTTATTCACACAACCAAATGTTAAATTAACCTTTTCATTGATATAAATATATGAGGAGAGAATCCTGCAAAGTCAATAACATAATCGACATAATCATCTGGATTTCTTCTTTTTTTTTTTTTTTTTTCTGGATTTCTTCTGATAGAAAATGTTTCCCCATTTGGCTATATTACTTGATTGAATTTTCTATGTAAATTCTTTAGATATGTGTAGTGAAGTGGCTCTATGCAAGCAAACTGAACTGCACTGAACAGACAACAAACAATGACTTATTTTTTTCACTATTATGTTTCTAACTGTGGAACATTATCAAACAGTTTTGTTTCACAAAAAATGAGCTTTGATTTGATCTTTTTGTGTTTTTTTTTCAAAAGCTATAGAAAAGAATTTTTACAATTTCTGGTCTTTTAATGAATCAATATGTAGCTTGATTTTTATTGTAGGCTAATAATTTATTTAGTCCTTTGTAAGCTAAAGTACAATTTTGTTATTTCTTTGCTAAACTTTATATTACCTTTTCTTTTTACAAGCTGATTTTTATGAACCTATTTAAAATGTGCCATTTCTTTTTTATTATAGCTTTTTAATAATTCAAAAGTTTTCTTTAATTCCATTTATTTTTGAGCTATTTCTTATGTAAAGTTAACTGGCTCTAATTTCTGGGGAATCCAAAGTTTAATTATGTTTAAAAATCTGATTAGGTTTTTGTTTACTCTATTTGGTTATATTGCACATGTTTAGTTCTCTTGCTAACTTAGCTTCTCATCCCTAAAATGACATTCAGCGGCTTCCTATTTAGGTGTTTTTATTGGCAAATATTTTCAGATATAGTCTTTTGTTGCTTAAATTTTTTATACATATTGGTAATTTTTGTACTGATATCTTTAATTCCACAAGTTTTAGCTTTTCTTTTATTATATTGCTACAATGTCTGTCAAACATTACTGTGATTTTAAAACACATCTGTTAAGCTGTTTATTTGTTGTTTTAGGGCATATTCAGTTTTTAGTTTGTTTTATTTGTTTTTTAGCATAGTATTGGCAAGTTGGTTATAATTTTGAGGAAATTATTAATTTTATAGTAAATAAACAAATAAATAAATAAATGTACAAATTATAAAAATTATGTTTACTGCTTAAGAACTTTACTCTGTTACTGTACAGCTCCGTTTTGTTTTTCTTAATCTTAGCCAAGTTTATATTTAGCAGCGATCACATTCTACACCTACATCGCTTTTTGTTCTAACACCGACACTTTCACAAACTAAATTTTAAAGATGACTTAGAGATCAGTATCTTGCTCTTGGTGATAAGGAAAGAAGGGCATTTTTTTGCTCATCAGCAAAAGCTTTTGCTTGGCAGCACAGATCTGGCAGTGTTTTCTATTTAATGTGCAAAAGGAAAAAGTAGATAATATCACCAGCATTTTTCTGATCAAAGGATGGCCCATTCCTCCAAACTGTTTGTATCGCTATAGTTTTACGTAAATGTATCATACATGTCCTTCGGATTTATGTGGGCCATCTTCTGTCACATCATGCAAATCAAGGCTTTTTACTCATTACAGCTTGAAGGATACAGAAATAACCTTTCAGACAGTAGAACCACACACACAAAAAAAACATTTGTTGCTAACTTAAGGATCAGCATAAGGATTTCACACCAACCAGAGAGATGACCGGGAGTCCAGACAAGTGTGTGTGAAAAGTAACCTTGGAGAGCCTCAGAGGTAGAATAGATACATCCAGACTTAGAATTGGCATTGCTGTCTATGCCCTCGGCTCACCCTTCTAGAACTATACATGTAGTCCTAAGGTTTTCCATAATAAAATGCTTGATTGATTGATTGTTAATATTATTCTTTATTTACAAAACTATTCACTTTTTGTTGGAGATAGGAATAAGAAATTATTTTTTGAAAAACAAATAAAAGCTTGGGAAATTATCAAGCTAAATTAACTCAACCCTTTATAATAGTATTAGTGTCAGTTTTCTTTCCTAATGCTGAATCAACAGATAACGCAGCAAGTCACACTGTGTTGTGGTCAAATCCTGTGGAATTACTGGATAAAAGCCAGACTCCACATGACAGGGCTGTCACTCACGACAAATTCATGTGAGAAGACGAAAGAGAAAGAAAGAAAAACCCTTTTTTTGGTTTACTGATTCTATCCATCAAAGCTATGATCGTTTGGTGAGAGTTTCTCTATAGATCCATTAAGCAAAAAGAACAGCACCCTCCTTGTTACCCACTTGGCCTCTTAAAGACTACACTCACCCCTAGGACTGAGATTTAGTCTCTTTATATATACATATATATATATATATATTTATATAAATATCTAACAGTTCTTCTTCTATGCAATCAAGTTAATGCTGAGTTCAAATTTAAAATGTCATAAAACAGCATAAAATATCAGGCAGCGCCAGACTGAATCACTTCTGCTCAGGTTGAGAAAGAGGGAGGTGTTTTTTTAAAAAGCTGTATATGAACATCAGGCATCATGAAAGCATCTGAGTCATCCTGAATGTCATAGAGGAGCTTTCACAGCTTTAACAACAGCTCCATTTACTTCTGACGACACACAAAAAGACGTGCGTGATTTGGAAATGGCACAAACTCACACACCTTAGAAATATTAATTGAAGTAAAAGAGGAACGTAAACTACATATAGTATAGGAGAACATGGTTTTACCCAATTATTTGGTGCAATGATTTTGAATTTAGGCGGAGTTTTCAACTCTTTGTTTGTGATGAAGTGATTCCTGAACTCACTGGATCACAATGATGAAGCTATAAAGAAAATAAGCTTTACCTGTGTGTGCGAGGGCTAACAGGACACTGAAGAGAAGCAGAACGACCCTGCAGATGCTGCTGTGACCCATGGCGGCTCTGACGGATAAATGTCTCCAAAATTTCTCAAGCAGAGACTTTGAACAAGTAGCTGACCTACGAGAGAACTACAGGAGGGCCATGGAGGGAGAACGGTCCTGAGCTAAGGGGGTGAGAGAAGAGGTGGGACTAGGTGTGCACTGGACTGTCAGGACAGTCCACACTCTGTGCAAATGTGCAGAGCCAACCCTCCCAAAAACACCACGGAATGAACAGAGTGGTCTACGGGGTAAACATTTGGTCAGCTGTGTGTCTGTGAATCATATCGCAACGATTTCTACCTGAAATGTTACCTATTCAACCTTCAAATGCATAAACCAGACAGAAAATACCATTAACAGAACATAGAAGAGCTATTTTCCCTTATCTAAACCATAACAAATCAAATTAATAATGTAGGTCAGTTTTTGTTATCGTTATGGCACTAAGATCAAATCAATGCTGTATATATGTATATATGCAAGTTACAATGCAAGATAATGCATTGTATCCATGTTGCTTCTTGAGCTAATGCTCGTTGAAATCTCAAACTATCCCCTGCTAAGGTTAAAGTGTAAACTTAACTTTCTCCTCCTCGTATACATTGTGATTTGTTTTCTTTGGTTTCTGTTTTTTTTTTTTTTGTTTTTTCTTTTTTTTTGTAACTGTAAGGGCAGCACTGTTTATGGTAGCACGGCTTCAGAGACCACTTACCCCCCCATGTGTGATGTCTTTGTTTTGTCTTTCTGTTTTCAGTTTCTCAGATGGGCTGCACTGAAACTGAATATATAAGTATATGTGCATATAAATACATACACTCGCACACACACACACACACACACACACACACACACACATATATATGTATGTGGAATTTAGCTGATAAACCCAGTGAAATTACCATATCTGAATTAAGTTGTACAATAACAAATAAACACAGGTTTGTTGATGTCTTTTACAACTCATTTATAAGATCTGACAAAATCAGACCAAAGGTTTCCAGAGTTTGTTTAGATTTTCATTTTGAAGCTTTTTAGTGTCACTAGCAACTTAGGAATAGAGATTAGTAAAATTATAAATATGTATAATTTTATTATGATTGTAGAAAATGTCTGTTTATATGCATTAATTTCTATTATGCAAAAAATCAATTTATTTATACAGCGCCAAATCTTGTTTTGCTTAATTAGAAAAATAAAGCAAAGAAACTATACAGAATATAGTTAAATTTTAAACATTTTAATTATTAAAACCTAATGTTTGTAAAAAACAATAAAACATATGTGTTGATCATTTTCTAACACTGCTTAAAGGCCTGGCTGCTTCTGGAACTTTGTAGGGAATCGACATTCTATGAATTAGGTCAATTTGAAAGGCTATAGAGATAAAAAGTTATATTTTTCAATTAAATATATTTGCAAAAGATGGTAGATCTTATATGACATAAACAACATTAATAAATAGTTAAGATACTTCTGTTAAAATGTTTGTGTTGTTCCCTAATTAGCTTCATACCTACATTTATAAAAGTTATAAGTGCAAAGAAGCTCCCACAAAATCTACTGATGAGAATGACAGTTTAATGTTTAGACATATATATCTAAGCATGAATAAGATGGACGGTCATGTAACAGACACTAAAAGTGTACCAGTCATCTCTTTAAACAGTGCAGTACTGTTTTAAAGCACAGTTGGTTTACTATGAGCAACATGTCTGTGCACCAGCCAATGGAAGACTGCTCAGTGCTCAAACAAATTAGTTTAATAAACACATGTTTCTGTACAACTAGCAGAAGAACAAACAGACAAACTATTCTGTTAAATAAAGACTTGGAAACTATGATAAAGACTAACCAGTTTGATTTCTAGTTTTCTACTTTTTTTGAGTTGCAATAAGTGTTAAAGATAATACTGTAAACTAATACCAAATGTTCTATAACTTGAGTAGTAAATTGTATTTGTAAAATTGGGCACATGGTAACTGGTGGTTTTCCCTTCCTTTGCTACAAGCAGCACAATGGACATGCTAGTTTTACTTCCTAAGACGTTATCTGCTGTTTCTATGACTATACATTGTGGTTTAACGACCAAACACTAATCTTGGGTGTGGAAATAAACTGCCGATGCAAACAAGTACCAAAAAAAACAAAAAAAAAAAAACAGCTGAAGCTAGAAACACATTACAGTTACAACTGAACAACACAGTGAAGCATTTTCAATTCCATAACCTATTAGACAAAGATTAAACAATTTTGAAACCTAATTAATATACTGTTGAAACTTCCTATACATTGTCTTTGATGATAACTTAGATCATCCAAATCCTGATTTAAGTTTGTTAAGGATGCCAAAACAGCTGCTATTTATGAAATATCTAAGAAAAATGTGCTCAAATATATATTTGTAATGAGCTTCTTTAAGTTTCAAGGTTGAAAAATTGTAATAATGATGTGCTCTCAAATTGATCAAATGAATCTGGAAAATGGTGGACCTCTACATTGTTATTTTGAAAACTAGATTGTTTCTTGTTTGTATGTGTTGAATAATGGCTTCATCCAATAAAAAGTGACAAAGACTTAATTTTTGAACACATGTCCAAAGTGCGTCTTTCAAACGGACCCTGACCCTGAGCATACACCCAAATTAAGTAGGAATAAACTAAGAAATTTGGAGTGAAAACCACAGAGTGCAGCAGTCTGATTTATAAAACATTGCACAACATCCAAACTAAGAGTGTTTGTACTCCAAAAATCTCAAAGGAGTGTAGATAAAAAAATAATCTGATTTATAAACCCATCTGCACGTACAAAAACGAGCAATACTGCTTTATAAATAACAGCTGTACCTCAAATTTTGCATAGAAGGCTCCACTTTATGTTTAGCTTCTGCACGCCCACAACCTTAAATGGTCCAAGCAAAACACCGCATGAATTTCATTGTGTATTTAAATAATCCAGCTGATCAGTTATCTAATGTTTCTCCATGACAAAAGCAGAGAACAAAAAACAGTTTAACTAAAGCTAAAATGTTACGTGGAGAGTCTGATATGTTTTGGTAGCCACAGTAGTTAATTTGGGGTCACAAATTAATTTAAGTTTTATGAATCGCAACACGTTCAAAGCCTGATGTGATTATATTAACAATGTCCACTAAGAAAGAATGCAGTAATGTGCTTAGCGCTGGCTGTGATATCTCAAACCTATGGATAACTTCACAGAATGATTTTGTTCCTAAAAGTGGCTTCAGGCTGAGAGTCAATGGATTGTTGATTTTATTTTATATCCGTGTGGGAATTTGTTCAGGCAAGAGCCAGTTACTATGGACCCCAGATGAGTTCACACATTATAATAAAAGTGCTCTGTACGCAAAAAACCCCATAAAAAATGGATGTCCTTTGACTACATCAGTTTATTATATTTAGATGTTTCCTAATCCCTTTATAAATCTGAGGATTATCCTGGGTCTTTAATAAGCTGACTGTGACGTGAAGTCGCATCAATTTTTCCATTTTTGTTTTTCTTTAGAACTGTGCACCCAGATCTCCTTCACTTTTGTTCAACATCAAAGTTAAGCAAACTGAACTTTGATTTTTTCCTTCAACAGCTGTGATGACCTGGACAGATCTAAGGACAAATCTATTGGGAGTCTGATCAGCTGATAAACCGGTCATCATGATGGGCCAGGAAATCTTGGTGATCCCTGAAAATGTTTTACCCTGAAATTTTTCCACTCAAAGTCTCCAGCAGTGCCAGTGCATCCACTGCAGACCATTACGCACAGGTGTCACAATATTTAGATGTTTACAGCATTAAGTGTGAATGCCTCACACCTTCTCACATTTATTTCCCGATCTGCGATATGACTCACCTTGTTGATCATCGGGGAGAGGAATGTGATGGTGAGAAAAATGTTCAAATATTGCAGAAATTTACCTAATCTGCCTAAACACATTTTTAACAGGTCCTCAGGTATAGCCACTGCTCAGTACTGCAAGCAGGTATCACACAGTGGTTTTACACACAATGAAGTAAATCCACAATTCAAGTTGCATATGAGATTAAGTTAAATGTCAGAGAATTTGTGACGCAACTTGGCTACAATTCTGTCACCAGTCTCACCACACATTCTCCTAAGTTTCATTTAGTAAATGACATTTGCATAGAAAATGATGTATGGAAGTTTCAGGCTTTGTTTTGTGCAAATGCATGCTTTATAAATAAGCCCCTTTCTCTCAGCTCTACAAAAGCTAATGGTAATACTCAGTGATTGTTAACTTAATTTGCACAAAGTTCATTTGAAAAGCCTCGAAATAAAATCGGACTATTCTGTAATTTATAAAAAAAAATATATATTGGAAATTCTAAATAAACTAAAGACCAGAAAGACTCCTTTGATGTCAAACAGGAAAAAGTTCTCATAATATGCAAAAATGACTCATCACTACACAGCTGCGTTCATAATTTTCTTACCCATCTCTGCTCTACAGTGAACCTCTATGAAATAATTAGCTTAATGAAACATTAACATCAGTGACGTACTGATATGAAATATGATAAAAAATAATTTTACGTGACAAATCTAATCTATTCAACAGCTTGTTCCCTATAAATGGCCTAACATGCAATGCTGTACTGAAAGTTTTAATTTTTCAATGAAATTTTATGTAAATAATGTAAAAACGATGCTCTATGAAGTCGGTGTCTTTTATCTCCATATTGCTGCAGTGCAGATCTCAGCACTTGAATGAAAACACATGGCAACAATATTTTGTTTTAACTACCTTTTCCCAGGGAAAAACCACTATTTGTTTGGGGAAAAAAAAAGTTTTTCTTAATATTTACCCAATGGCAAACATACCCTCTGACCTTTGAGGAGCTCAGATACAGACCTATGATGTATTTACCTACCAGACCACTTTGAATTTGCCAGTTCCAAAGGGAACAGATAAAGCTTTCACACCAGTAACTCCCGGGAAAGAAAGCCTGAAGGCAGAGTCAAACAAATACACAGGTCGTTTATCCACTGAGCTGAGGAAATGGGATGTTTAGAACCACAGGTAAAGGGACCTAACCCAGTTCACTGAGAAGCAACATGAGACACAAGGCTACAAGAAATAGTCTCATCATCCCATCAAGCCTTTTCCAAGCATCAGAACCTGTAACCGTGAAGCCCTTTGGCTGTGGATTTTTTTTCAATCAGAACATTGAATCTGTTTATAAAACAATTTATCTTTCCAGAACATAGGTTAAAAACGTTAAATCAGCTAAAATAAACCTAAATTTGTATGGAGATTTCAGGTTTATATCTAGCTAATCGTTATACTAGTTTGATCATCATAGATTTAGTAGAGATTCAATATATTACAACTAGTTAAAAATGTGTGTTAAGTGACAAGAATGTAGCTTTAAGACAATTGAACCAAAAATATTGAACAAACCTGATGTGATTATTTTATAAAAACTCCTACAACCCCTGAGATCCACGTCATCTTTCAGAGACCTTTATCTTTATTTCCCTAAAAATGTTAGCTGTCAGTGTGTTGTGATCTTTGTGATTATGCTGAACAGTTCAGACACAGATGTGAACAGTCCACACATAAGACTGTTTTATTATTCCATACTGTAATAAAAAAGTATGACTCCAGCAGATCCTTTTTTATATATTATAATACAGATGCAGAATTGAAAGTTTATTCCTTTAACAGCCTAGTATTTTACAAGAAATAGATAACTAGTTGGAACTTTTGAACATGTCCTTAAAACAGGACATAAGTGGGCACGAATCCTTGGGCTCTACTTTGCTGTAAATATCCATGAACAACCAGCTGAAAAAAAACAAGGGAAGGGGGGGTGAGGCCATGGAGAAGAAGTGAGGGCTTTCAATAAATAAAACAAAATCTATGCAAATTTTTGTTTATCCCTTACCACGCTATCCCACCCATACATCCACACTTTAAATAAAATCCACAATCAGAGGCCATTTTTGAAATCTCTCTGAGTTAATCTTTGCAGGAAGTGGTTGCTGATCAACCAGCCGAGGCCTAAAGAGATAAACATCTCTGAGGACTTTGCTGAGTTGGCCTGGCAGATGTTACATTCACCGGTTTGCTACAAGTCAGTTTGAAAGTCAGCAAAGAAAAAAACAACAAAAAAAAAAAACAAACTGAGGTGAAGATGGATGAAAAACTTAAAACAAAAAAGAAAATTACAGTTTTGAAAACTCTTGGGGGCTGGGGTTTAGGTAGAACAGCTGCTGTTCGAACTGGATACAGTCATTGGGATCTGCTTGGCTGCAGTCCCTTAAAAGTCCTCCAAAGTCTCGATTTCTCCCATATTCAATCTCTCAGACGATGCATTTACAGAAAAACCTAACAATAAAAAAAGAAGAAAGAAGACTTAGTACACAGCAGAGATAACTTTTTTTATATATTATTTTTATTTAATAGACAGAGAAGTGAGCTCACCTAAAAGGCTTGGGTCTGCTCGGACCATTTTCTGCTTCTTTTTCTTCTTCCCTGAGGTGACCGTCTCAAAGCGCTGCTGCTGGCTGCTCGTATGGTTGGACTGGTAGATGGCTGAAGAACCCGTTCCACTCCACACAGAGTCCTTATTGATCAAAAAAACATGTAACATGAGACTAATAAAACAGCTCAGCCACCCTGAAGGGGCCTTAAACTTACAGATAGGCTTAAGCTCCCCCTAAGAGTCGGAGCATTATCCAGTTCTACTGCACCTTAAAATAATCGGGAAAATATCCATAGATATAGCCGAGGATGTACAATATGCATTGGAATTTCAACTTTGTACCCTCACTTTTACCATTTTTTTTCTGTGATTTGACCAAATATGAATTAGAACCTGAAGTTACAGCAGATGGCCATAGATTCACTAACAGCTAATTAAGGGACAAAGTTTTTGGTTTAGCGCACTATTGAACTTTTGCCTTATTAGGTTTCTATCATGACGCTGAAAATAATACAGAAAGCATTAATAGGAAGTTCATATGGAGGAACTGAACTAGAATTGCAAAGCATGTTGTCTGTCTTGCATCTAATATTGGAAAGCAGACTTAAGATGATACAGTGTTTTTTTATGTAGTGGATTCAGTTTCAGCCAATCATCATAAAAAAAGGTTGATTGCTGAGTATAAGAAATTTTAGATTGATCTAGACTGGTTGTGTATATATTTGTGTCAGAGTTGAAAGGTTTGGGTGTCTGATCGTATACTTTGTGAGTCTGCTTTGTTTTACTGGAGTTGTGTGCTTATGACAGGCTCGTCTTTAAATGCATCCCTTTAATGCTTTTAACACAAGCTTCAAAAGTTCTTTAGAACTGTATTGGTTTTTATTCAGTCATCCTAGCAGTTAGCATTAGCTGTAGCCAATTTCTTAATCCAGTTAGCAGTAGTGAAGCTGATATTTCATTTAACAACTTACAACCTCCCCGATTTTAGCTTGTGCACAAAAGTTGCAAATACCCAAATGGCATCAACTATAAAAAGACATCCGACATGCGTGAATGGGGGTGCATGTTTAAGTGCAGGCCTTCTAGTCTTTGGTGATAAATATCTCTACAGTGTGATTGCTATACAACCTAAACAAAAGCAATTAAAACATCCTTAAAAGTTACATAAATCAGCATGCATGTGGGATTTACTACAGCTGTTGATCCTATTGTCAACGACATGTGACCAAAGTGTTACATCAATTGGACAAGGTATGTTGATGCTGTAGGACATTAGCATGAAATGGGTTCATTCAACACATTTTGCCAAATGTGTGTCCAACTTTGTTACATGAATTTTATTAGACCATAACGTTTTGTTTTTTTCTTTTTACTTTAAAGGCAACACATTTTCTAAAAAGACTGTTTTATTATAAAAGGGAATAATATCCAAGTGTGAGCTGAATTACTCGACAGGTAAACTCTGGGGTTGTTGTGATAGCAAGCTAACACAGAGACGAAAACACACACCAGACACGGTGAAAAGAAACCTGTGGATTTGGATATTTTTGTCAGACAAAGCCTTATGGTTTTCATTTTTTTTCCTAAATAAAGAGAACTGAGTTTTAATGAATTACACCTAAATAAGGAGTTACTTTATGGAAGATAAAATTTGACATCGGCTTTCTGTGGATTATTATAAATAATATAAAAAGTCTACACTTGCCTGAAACTGACCACTGCTGGACATTTGTGAAGCCAGCTTGGATAGGAAAGGCAAATACTTTCAGAACTAGCATGTTTATAATAGGTGGCATAATTTCACTGATACGATGTTTTTCTTGAGAAAAAAACTGTGTCAGGATAACAAAGAAAAAATAAAAATGGCAACATAGTGCAGGTGGAATAGACCGGGTGGCAAATGCTTAACATGTTATGGGGCAGCAAAGCTAGCTTTTCTGTTAGCCACACCAACCCCTGGTTTCTAGACCTTAAACGACCAACAGCAGTTCAGGCTTTCTTACTTGCTGCTTCTGCTGCCTGAGTTGCTGTTGGCTCGGCAGCCCCTGTTTCTGTTGGTTAGCGTTCTGTTTGGCACGACGTTCCAGGAACTGCTTGGCAAAGTCCTTGGATTCAGGAGTGTCACCTAGATAGGCCCTGATGTAGTCATGCACCTCATAAGGAGAGTCCACTTCCTTCAGGAAGGATGCAAACGTAGGAACTGGCAGGAAGACAGATGGAGTATTATTTGAGACCCGAGCATCTATAAAAGCTTCATGGTTGACTGTGGCTGGAGAAGTTTTGTAAAATGCTTCCAGATTTACCATCCAGGTTGTTGGCCGTGTTGAGCATATGCAGGGTTTGCTCGCACCACTGCATAAATGTGTCCTGCTGGCTTTTACTGACACCCTGGAACAACTTTAGCAGCTTCTCCTCCTCGTCGACCTTCTTACTGGTTCGCCCACTCAGAGAGTTACTTAATGTGGAGACAAAGGACCTCAGTAAGAAGAGTATTACTCATATCTCTCAAATTAAGCCATGGCTTTTATCGCATGCTCTGACGAAGACAATGTTTTAATTCGGCATCCTAAACAAGTACCTGAGGTTGGCGTTTCCTTTGTTGTTTTTCTGGGTGTTGCCTTTTTTGGTCTGGGGGGGTTGTTGGACAGCCTCCTTCACAGCCTCGTCCCAGAAACCCATGTTTGAGTTGTGCGTGTCGCCCCAGATACTGCTGGAGTCTGAGCCCCAGTTAGTGCTGGTGTTAACGGATCCCCACACCGAGTTACTCATCGATGTCTGCGAGGAGACAATTCAATCTAGTATTAATATAACAGCATTAAAATAGCAGGAAACAAAAACATCATTTGATACATTTTACATGTTAAAACTTTAGACATGATCCTATTTCATTAGGTATAAGCAAAACTCTGATGTACAATCTCAATTCTAGACCCATGGATTCCTTCTTGTCCCTGTGATACAAACAACATGTTAACTAAAACTAAGTACCAAATAGATAAAACTATTTGAGTTTTTAGCTTATGACTTAAATAAAGCTCCTTCAAACTCAATGCTTGGGGAGAACAGGTTTAGATTAACAATATCTGAGAATGCAGCATTCACTGAAGTTCTTATATTAAACATTTTAAAAATCTGCCTGTATCTCATAATGGAAGTCCAGATAACTTTTTGCCATCACTTCAGTGTCTATATTCAAACAAGAACCGCCTCTCTTGGATTGACCTACTGCCCTACTGTTAGAAAAAAGGAGATATGGAGCAGATATAAACCTGCTGTGAGCGATTAAACATTTTAATTTAAAGAAAATACAGAAGAATCTAATGTACTATAACTGCAGAGACCATGTTTTAATTCTACGTACGGTTTTGTTTTGAGGTCGGGTCTGTTGGCTGACAGCTGGATGTTGTTGGTGTGTCTGCTCCTTCCGCTGCTTCATCTGCTGGGCCTCCTCCCTCTGAATTTCCAGCAAAGACTTTGTAATAACAGGCTGTTTGCCAGCATTCCCCCAACTAGAGAGCTTGGCATGTGTCTGCTGAGCTTGTTGCAGCGCCTGCTGTTGCTGCTGCTTTAGGAGCTCTTGCTGCTGACGTCGCTGCTGAGAGGGTGAGAAGACCACAAAAGGTGTTATTAGCAAGGACAGGTCACACGTTAAAATAATTTATACCCCGAGAAATTGAAATGTCGTTTCAACAACACATTTTGTAATGATCAAAGCCAACGATCTAAATGTTTTCAACCCTAAATGCAGCTACTTTAAGAACACAGAAGCTTTAACTAGAGGTTTGTGTTTGATCTCTGTAAATTAGCACAGAGGAGCACATATTACTCTCAATCCCAATTCTTTCCCATTTTCCTAACACACATGTAGGTTTGTTTTCATAAGCTGTTTACCTTGCCTGGATGCAGCTAATTCATTTAGACTTGGGGGTAAATATACATTCATTTATTTAAACAAAAAATTAAAAAATTGAAAAGTGAAGTAGCATGCAAGGTGAAAACAGAGTCTGATACTTTTTTACTTTTAATTTAAGAGGTTATTTTCTATGAATGCATTGACTGACTCCTTTAATCGCCACCTTAACATGGTAGAGAGGTTTCAGTACATGGATGAGTCTAGAAGCTATGCTGTCAGGGACTTAAATGCCCCTGGTAGGGTCTGCCAAAGCAAACAGGCTCTAGGGGACAGGTCAGACAAAAAGTGGTTCAAAAAGCCTTTATGACGACGATAAAACTGAGGTTTGTGACGTCGCCCAGTAGGGCAGAGACCAGACCTCAGGGGGTTGAGGTTTTGTCGGTGCGCACTTGGTTGTCGGGTTGCTCCTCGCGGCACCCAGTCGGGCTTGCCGCCTGTGGGGGGGACCATGACAAACCAGTGCAAAGAGGACTGGGAAGCAGTTAAGGGGTGGAGGCAACCTGACAGATACTTAAACTGCTTCCGGGGGCAATATACCCAGAGATAGTTGAGGGACTAGGCTCTCCTCCATGCAGAGCCTGGGCTCTGGAACCCAGCTCTTTGAAACAGGCTGGACTCTCTCGGCAGTAAGGGATGCTGTCAGATTGAAGGAGTCCTATTGAGCTTTGCTGCTTTGTGGGACTCCTGAGCAGCAAACAGGTATTGTGAGTCACGGAGGCAAGAACTCGGGCCCAAGGGGAGTTTGGAGAGTCCATGGAGGAAGTATATTGTTTGGCCTCAAAGCTATTCTTTGTTGACACTGTTTCAAGCCAAAGTAGGGAGCTGCTGACCCTGACAGAGGACGTCCTCGGTCAGTGGGTGAAAAAATACTTTGAGAATCTTCTCCACCTGGCCGTTGTGCCTTTCATGGTGGAAGCAGAGACCGGATGATCAGGGATGGACTTTTTATAACCCAAGTCCAAGTCGCTTAGGTGGCCAAGAACCTCCAAGGTAACAAGTCTTCTGGGGTGGATGAGAGCCTGTGGATGTTATCAGGCTGACATGGTGCATCAACACTGCGTGGAAGTTGGGGACAGTGACCCTGGACTGGCAGACTGTGGTGGTGGTTCCCCTGTATAAGGAGAGTCAGGCTGATGCTTGAATCTCAGCTTTAGGAGAAACAGTGTTTTTGCTCTGACTGTGGAACAGTGGACCAGCTCTATACCCTCAGCACAGCTGTGTACTGTGGACATGGAGAAGGCCTTCAACAATGTCCTCTGTGATACCCTGTGTGTGTGGGGGGGTGGGGGGTCTAAGAGTATGGAGTCAGGGGCTCTTTACTAGGCACCATCTGATCTCTGTACGAGTGGAGCAGGAGTTTGGTCAGCATGGCCGGCATTAGGTTGGACCTGTTCTTGGTGTATGTTGGACTCCGACAGGCTGCCCTCTGACCCCGGTACATAAACTTTATGGACAGGATTTCTAGACACAGTGGATGACCTGGTTCTGATGGCTCCATCCTGCTAAGACCTACAGCATGCAATGGAGCTGTTTCAGCCAAATGCAACCCTAACCCTTTAATAAGGTTTTTTTACTTCCCAAAACAGATGAAAAGAATACTTGTTCTCTTTGTTGTGTTTTCAATAAACCCAAAGCAGAAAAACATTAACGCCTCAAATGTTATTATTCACCAAAAGGTATATCACCATGGAAACATTAACCGGTATAATCAGATTTTCCTTCTATTGCGTAGCAGAGTTCCTCTTGAGGTAAATTTAATTGCACATCTCTTCTCATGTGACAGTGATGCACTGCAGGATGGTGGAGTGCTAAACTGAAGTAGAGACGTGAAGTCAGCGTTGTGGTGTGTTGAACCAACATCACTATATATTAGTCATGAGCAACATTAATATCAGACTATGATAGAAGCCTTTTAGTCGCATCTTAATCCAGTGCACTTCCACCTTTTATTTGCCTATATTTCATCATACCAAGCTTCTAAGCAGTGACCTGTCTGACTGGAAGAAACAAAAACCAAAGCAGCCGTGTGTTTTAAAGAGGGTAACCGTAGGTGACAGACTCATTTTAAGTCAACAACAAAAAGGATGCACTTTAACTTCATTACGGTTCCTACCTCCTCACGTGCCTGTCGTTCCCTCTCCTCCTCTAGCTTCTGGATCTCAGCCAATGACAAGGCATTTTGTGTGTGGTTGTGATTGGATGACTGCTGTCCCCACTTAGAAGACGATGGAAGCTACAAACGGGACAAGAACACTTCTCAACCTTAAGTCCATTTGATTGTGCTTTTAGAACCTAATGGATGTTGGGAATCCTGACCTTCATTTGTGCGAGCTGCTGCTGTTGCTGCTGCTGTTGCTGCAGCCTTCTGAGGGCCTCCTGTTGCTGCTGTCTCTGCCTCTGCAGCTCCTGTTGTCTTTGGGCCTCCTGCTCCCTTCGCTTTTGCTCCTCCTGTTGCTGTGCAAGAGCAGCTGCAGCCGCTGCAGCAGCTGCAGCCTCCTCCTCCAGTCGCCTCTTCTCCTCCTCGTGTCTCCTCAACGCCTCTAGTTCCTCTTGCTTCTTACGCTCCTCTTCCTGATTAGGAGAGTACTGTATTAATTGGAGTATTTTAAGGCAATCAATACATAGATAAGTCATTTGCTTACCTGTTTACGAAGGAACTCTTCCCGTTTCTTTTTCTCCTCCTCCTCCCTCCGCCTTTCCTCCAACCTTCGGAGGGCCTCCTCCTGTGCCTTCCTCTCCTCCTCCTCTTTTTGCCTCCGTTGTGCCTCCTCTTGTTCCCTTTGCAGCCTCAGTGCCTCCTCCTACAGATTCAATATTGAGTCAGTGACATTAAAGATACAAGTGAAAATCGTACTTCCGAGTCTT
Source organism: Jordanella pulchra (assembly GCA_034780135.1). Classification (NCBI taxonomy): domain Eukaryota; kingdom Metazoa; phylum Chordata; class Actinopteri; order Cyprinodontiformes; family Cyprinodontidae; genus Jordanella; species Jordanella pulchra. The sequence continues at coordinate 7,593 of JAUZNJ010075524.1, read as the reverse complement.
TTCCCACTTGAAACTGATCTCATTCAATTGTCGGACCTGTTTTTGCCGAGCAAGCTCCTCTTCTTCCAAACGCTTCCTTTCCTCCTCCTGTCGAACCCTGAGTGCCTCTTCTAAACGTTTCCTTTCTTCTTCCTCCCGCTTCGCCCTCAACTCTGCCTCCCGTCTTTCCAGCTCCAGCTACCAACAAAACAAAAATTAAAGTTTGCCTCATGATTAAACATGTATAAACCCCAAAGCCCCTCTACATCTGATGTGATCATACCAGATTCACTGCAGTTCTGATTTTCTAGAGCTTGTGCAGTTTTAAACTTTTGTCTCCAATTAAGAGATACATACAGGGCCACATTCATTGAGGTTTTCATACGAACAAAGAATAGATCCTACGAATAGTACCGTGAGTTATTTAAGAAACCAAATGTATACTGACCAATTAACATTTTGGGTAAAGACTTTTAAGGTGACCATCTCTGACTGACGCAAACACCTGAGACATTGCTCCTCACAGAGTGTCCACAATCGCTGCGCAACATCTTGTGTTTAAAGACATACTTGTTTCACAAGTATAATCATCAATAGTTTCAGTTTAGAAATGGTGGATGAGGTCGTTCTTCCCTCTGACGGCTCTCAGACCTGCATCAGTTCATTTAACAGCAGGGCATCAGTTTGAGTCCAACTGTCTGGAGCGATATTATGCAGAACATGAAATCTTCCACCCCTGCTAATGAACCATAGACTTGGTGATTCCTTCTGTATGTAGTTCACAGTTAATCCTGTGTGTATGCATGGGTATCTAGTGACCCAATGAAAAGAAACAAAAAGACACAAAGCCAATAGAAACCATATGTACTGTACCTGTGCAGAAAAAAAAACATTTGCAATTTGTTGCCTAAAGAGACTTACGAAACTGCTTGTAATTATTGAGAAATAATTCAGAACTAGTGCAATTATCAAATACCAGAAGTAAGTAAAGTTTGGTAAGAGGAGGTGATGCTTACCTTTGCTGATCTTGCTTTCTCAAACTGTTGCATCTGTTCAATAGTTGGAGCTTGTGCCACTGAGTCAATAGGCAAATCCCACACGCTGCTGCCTTCCCATGCTGCATTCAAGATAATAAGAAACGATTTTTGTAGTCGGGTAATTTTACCGACACAAACACTGCTGAAAATGAAAGACAAAACTCACTGGTTGTAGCAACCTGTTGGAGGTTCGGTTTGCAGGAAGCCTGAGACGATGGATTCTGCATTTCCCACACAGAAGCAGAGTCGGGTACTGACAGGGATCGAGTAACAGGAGGTAGAAGACTCTCAGAAGCACTTCAAGAACAAAGAAAATGAAATCAAATAAAAAAAAAAAACACTTATTGAAACTGCCGACAGGAATAATGGGAATTCCCAACATATCAAACTGCAAACAGGCAATATAACATCAACCTGTTCATTATAGCAAGGAGTGTTTGGATGCAACACTTGGCGGGCCTATAATATTTAAGCTGACATGCAGTAAAACATTGCTTCCCAACCTGTCCTTTACATCCACAGCTGATAACAGGCTTTAAGGCTCAGTTATGCTTCATGTACACAGGATCCACGTGGACACAAGGTATGCAGCTTTTATCCTCTATGCAGCATGTACCTAATATTCTGGCCAACACTAGGTTCAGACTGCAAACTTGGAATACCACACACCATATAGAGGTAGAAAACACAGCTGTTTAAACATTTTCAAAGCTTCCTCCTGTCATCCAAGAGACTAATCTCTTTCCAAGCAGTGGCGCCTCTAGAATATATTCACAAGGGAGGAAACAATTAATAATTTAAAATATATTAAGAGAGCCGCAGAACCAAGGAGCTTACTGTGGCTCCACTGAATGAAGCTATTTGATTAAAAAAAAATTAATTGTTCCAGTTAAAAATTATGTTAATTTTACTTTGAACAAATGAAACGTCCCTTATGATGCGATAAAGTAGCTGAAATAATTAGTTGCTGAATAAGTATTTAACCCTATCGGTTCAAAATAACATTTAAAAGATGAAAACTGCAACCTGAAGCTATCACAATAAACTTCATATCAGAATTAAAACAGAACTGTAAAGAAAAAAAAGGGAAATCGATCCAAGGGACCTATTGGTCGCTATAACTGCTTTATATCATCGTTAGATTTTTTCTCTTTTTTTTTTGTAAGTCTTAGGTACAGGGGCCATGAGAGGGGCCAGGACCAGCTCTGCCGGGGCACTGGAGTTTATGAGCTAAATGCTAAATTGTTTTTCAAGGTTTCTATTGGCGAACCCTCCTTAGTAGGAGGGGTTTCTCGTCCACTATGTTTACCACGCGGGGCCCTCTGCGTGGCTACATATTTTCCCGGGTGTGCAGTGCAGAAATTAAGGCTGAGCCGATGCCTCACAGAGGAGGCTGGGTGCTAAAATGATGCGATTTGGCCATGTGGACACATTAGTGAGCAAAATCAGTGAACCCAGAAGAACTACGAAGAAGCTGATCTGCCTTCACCATTATTAGTTTGCCAAGTAGAGAAAGCAATGAAGAAAGTGTAATTACCTATTATAAATACCACTAAAAATCTTAAAATATCCCAATGTTTTCAGACAATCATGCACGCCTATGTGGACCATGAAGAGGTTTGGAAACAAAATGTAAACAGTCTAATACCTTATCTTTAGAGCCTGGTATTGCTGCAGAAGCATGTTGATCTGCTGTTGGTGCTGCTGCTGCTGTTGGACAGGAGCCGAGTTCATAACTAATGTTTTCTGCTGGGCCAACGCCTGGGCATACTGCTGCCTGTTTCAGAACATCAGAGGAAAAAAAGCAGAGGAAACAATTAGACCAATAACTGGATCAGGCTGGAACTATGGATTATTTTAGCAAAATCGATTTATCAACTATTTTTTTTATTAAAAGATTAATAATGGTATAGAAAAAGATGCTTAATTAGAGATTTTTAAAATTCTTTTAATAAAATAGAATTAGTATGGAATTTGGACAATATAAGTAAGCCTGGACAGAACCATTTACTCTTGGGTTGAAAAGCTATATTTTTTTTTGTATAGATTTGGTTTAATTACTGATCTAAGAGGAATATTCTCTCAGTAAACGACAGGATTTAGTAATAGTTTTCTTTTACCAGGCATTCACTTTGTTTATCATTAAAAGAATCAATCAGAACCTGTGATAGTAAAATATTAAACAACATTTAGTGAGCTTTAACCCAGAAATGAGCTCCATTTGACTTGCACAGTTCAGAATTTGGAAGCACAATAACAGCAGCAGTATGAAACCTAATGTTCTGTTTATAATGAAATAAACAGTGTTATTTTTTTTTATATCATGCTCAATAATATATGAAGTTAATCTATTTTACCAAGATTTAGCCAAATGAATGAAACCTCAAAACTCAGAACCTGATCTGTTTAACACATTGCTCTGCTTAAGTGTTTAGTGGAATACAAACGTCTCTGTAGTTAAAGATAACAAACTGGTAGCAGAAAGAGTTGCGATGCTGAATGGTGTCTCTTGGAACTGCTAGATCAGAGCCTCACATACCTGAGGAGGTACTGATACTGTAGCTGCTGCAGCTGGTAAAGGTTGAGAGCGGTTAGCTCCTGCTGCCTCTTTAACCTCTCCTGGTCTCCATCAGACTGCAATAAAGAGAGAGATAAAATCATCACAGCAGAGTCAAAAGAACAACAATTAAAAAAAAAAAAACATTACGGCACAAAAAGATGAAAAATCTCGGTGCCTCTTAGTGCTTGTTGGTAGATTGGTTGGACTATACTGCCATCTAGAGGTCAATGAGTGTTACATGTAAAACAAACATCTAAAGCAGAAAAGTCTCTTCAACAAAGGACACATGATTTAGACTAGTTAACCTTTAGACTGACAACTGAGCCACATAGTTTAGTCCCTGGAAACTCCAGTCACCTAACCTGTTCTAAGCTGAAACTGCATTTTGTTAGTTCTGAATTTCCATGAAACACGTAAGCTATGCATAGAAGACTGATGCATGTTCTCAAATCTATAAGATACTATCAGCACACATTCGCAGACTTAGTTTTATATTTCTAAAAAGCAGATGGACTGCAGAAAGCATTTATTTAAATTTGAATTAATGACAGATGATATAAACAGCTTAAGCTAATTTAAATGTGTCCAAGAATAGAAAGCTGATAAAATGTAAAAGTCAAAGAACCTTTTTTGAACAAAGCAGCAGGGTGACACGTCAAGCACTTTACGTTTTTAAGCTCCAAGGTAGATAATGAAAATGTCTTCTCAGCTTCACTATTACAAACAAACTGATAATTTATCACCTGTCTTTGTTTAACTCTGACCTGGGCTTCAAGCTATCACTTAAAAAACAGTAAATATGCACTCATGTGAAATTGCATGCATTCTGCAGGTGTTCTTACTTGTAGTGGCGGCGGTGCAGGACCTGGAGTAAAGGGAACCCTCCCCCAGATCTTCATCATCTCTCCCAAAGGTTGAAACACTTCATCACACCCCCTTTTCACCAACAGAGACATGGTGAAGTAACCAGCTTGAAACCAGTCAGACATCTCGTGATTACTGAACGGACCTGAGGATGTAAGGGCGGGTCGGAGGTCCAAATGAGAAACCATGTTAGGAGGATAAAGACACTGAAAAAATAAAGCACAATGAGCTTCTTCCATTCTTCTCACCCTGTATCTCCCCCTGTGGATCTTTGTAAAACCACTTGAGAGCAGCTTCATGGGTAAGAGGCAAACCTGCAGGCTTGGGCTTCTCTGAAGTCTTTGCTGCAAGCCTGTCATCGTCCACCCCGCTGTCATGGAGGTAAGCTACCATCTTTTCTGCTTCCTGGATAAGAATGGAAGTAATATATGGCTTCAAAACAACCAAAACTAAGATACACTGATCTAAAAATCTGGCCTGATATAAATATTAAAACTGATGTAAACAACAGTCACAGATATAGTAAATATTCAAATTATTGGAAAACTTTACCAAAACGTTATAACTTTACTAAAATCGTCTAACGCTGATGTTACTGTAGATATATTGTGCATCTCAACCTAAAATCTAAAAACACTTAAAAATCACACAAAATAGGATTTTTTAATATAAAGAAAAGCTTTAAAAAATAAATGAATAATAACTTTCTATTCCCTTCAGGATAACTAGAGTTAATGTTGTAAAACCTACTTGCTCAAAATGTTTCAACCCCTCATCTTCATCAGCGTCATGTGTCACTGTAGTGGGCTTGCCTATAGGCGTCACCATGTTTGATGTGTAGAGTAAAGGATTGTTTATTGCCACAGGGACTTCTATAGGTTTTAGTTGTGGTAGATGAACAGTGGATGATGGAGCAGAAACTTCTATACGAAAGAGACAAAAACAACAACAAAAAAAAGGTTCGTTTTGGGGTAAACGCAGAAAGTACATCAATTGCTACAAGAAACAAAGTCCTACCTGGCAGGGTGGGGGTCATGGGGTGTGATTCCAGCATGCTATTAGCCACTGGAACACGAAGGGGGGCTTTGCAGGGCTCTGATGGGAGCTCCAGAGGTGGGTGTCTTTCAGACTCTTCTGTTCTGCTGGGCTGATTTGGAGACAAACTCTGAGGAGGGGGCTGGGACTCTGGGACTGATGAAGCCACAACCGGAACAATAGATGGGCCATCTTCTGACCCTCTCGTCAACTCTGTAACAATTAAAGATGCTCAAATTGATGACATAGAAAATTGATTTAGATGTTTTTAAGGCTCAGTTATGTTTTGTTTTTTTTTAATTTGGCTCAAAAAGATCGGATTTGTAAAAAGGTTTTGTTTTGCTCAGACTACAAAAATCAGACCAGATGAGACATAAGGTGGAGAAGTTTTTTTCTTCCAACCACAGAGCGGCTCTGTCTGCTCAATAACACTGGGTGGGTTGGCCTGCGCCAGCTCAATGAGAAGCTTTGAGTTCTCTCACACTGTTTTTACTTTTTATAGAGCTTTTACAGCAAACAATCAGCAGGTGTGAACCCCTCATAGACCCTAAAAACTGACCACAGAACCGTACCCTGACAAGGTTATAACTGCCTGGTCTTAGCATAGTTTATTTGGACCCTGGAGCAGCTTCCATGCAGGGTTAATACGTTAGAGGCCAGAGTACCCAGAGCAGGGAGCAGGCATAGGATGGAAGAGGAACACAGTGGTGAAAAGGTGCAGGTGGACAAATACATTTAAATCCAAGCGGAGCCCCAATAACCATCTGGGAGGGGCTTTCTTCTTTATGCTTTTCTTTGTTCTCCATCAGCAGACATTTCTTCCATTAAAAGAATCCATTGCAACATGATTGCTGTAAACCATAATCAACCACAGCAACAGAAACAAATGCTTATAATAGTTTGCGACTTATATATATATTTAGTTTTACTTTAATGAAATGATAAAAATAAATCAACCCTAGCTGATCAGATTGTTTTGAGATGCATCGATTTAAGAGAAATTCTGACTAAGATGACGATTACTACTAACCTTTTCGATCAGGTTCTCTTTTGGCCTCTTTTTGCGTTTCTTTGGTCTCCCTGGATAACCTATCTTCCTCCTCCTGACCCTCATCACACTCCTCCAAGGGTCGGAAATCAAGTTCTGCTTCTTCTGGGATCGGTTCCTTGGACGCTTTCTGATAACAAAAGAAGACATTTATACGAAAAGAAATTGACACCGGCATCATTTGACCTAATAGATCAGAGATAAAATGTTTTTTTTCCAGCATGAAATGAAAGCATGCCAATATATCACCGCTCGTCTCGCCTCAACATGTCTTACCTTTAGAGAGAGAAAAGCTCCTGAAGAGTCAAACGTCCCTGCTTCTTCATCTGCGTCCTCCAGACACCACTCTGGTAAGCTGTCCCGCTCGTCCTCCAGGCTGCCGCTACCCGACCTCGGTCTCCTGTAGCCACGCTCCTCTTCTCTTGCATCGAATGGGAAACGCCGGCGTTGGTCTGGGTGTTCCCGCCACCCTGCTGACCGAGGCCCATCTGGGAAAAAAAAAACAAAAACAAAACAAAAACACATGCTTGAAACAAGATTGGATTTTTTCTTTCTTTCTTTCTTGTCCATCTGCATTCTAGTCAAGTAAATGTAACTGAACCTTGGAGATGACTACAGATATTTACAAATGGCAACAAACTCCATTAAAGGACAGTGTGACCGGCTACAGGGTAATCCATCACTCTGGTACTGCCTGATGAACAGATCTAAAATGTTACACCATGCCAACCTCCAGTATTTCCAGCAGTGACTCTGCAGCCAAAACAATTCAAGGACTCAGTGACACAGGAAGCCTCTGCAGCCATCTTAAAGCTGTGGTCACAGGTTAGCATTTTATGGGCGGCCAGTAAGGGTGATGGGTAACCTGAACATTCAGATTTGTTTTCTGTAATCCTTTTACTTTGCTCATTCCTACTGCTAAGAAAATGTGATGCTATCATACTTTTGTGTGAGCAGGACGCCAACCTGCAATTGCAGTCACATTAAAATGTTTTTACTACCGTATTTTCACGACCATAAGGCGCATACAAAAGTCTTTTTTTTCTCTCAAAATGTGAGGCGCGCCCTTT
>JAUZNJ010075514.1:9072-24931 GCA_034780135.1 Jordanella pulchra | reverse complement strand
TACAGCTATAGGAGACGAAAACCGTGATCATATCTCAGTATGACTTAAGCTAAAATTCCAACATTTATTAGGATTATGTCTTTAATACAGGACCAGCTGTACAAGGACCCTGGTCTAGAACCACCATGTTCAAAAGTCACCTAAAACGAGGAGAAAAAGTCCTTTGATGGGATATTTTATTTCAGTGTAAATATAGATGTTTTGTGATCGACTTAATTGTGAGAAGATATTAGCTCAAATGCAAGATTTCAAGGATAGAAAACATAAAAATGTTACCATATGGAAATATACTAAAGTTTTGAAGGCGTGTTAATTTCTTGTAGGTTTAATCAAAAAAAAATGAAAAAACTTTGGAAAAGGTCAAGGCTAAGACTGTCAGAGAAGCAGCCACTATGATTATCCAACTCTGTAGATATGCAGAGATCTGCTGACAAGAAAAGTCTGGTATTAAAAGAATAGCAAGAAAAAAATCCAGTGTTTGCAAAAAAAAAAGAAACAAAAAAAACAAACATATATTTAGCATAAGGAAAAAGGTGGTTTTGTTTGAGATCAAGATTGAATTCTTGGTGAACATTAGACTGAACACACAATCTCATTGTAAATGTGGTAGTGGCAGCATTATGCTGTGGGATAGCTTGTCCTCAGCCCAGATGCTGGTCAGCGTTGACTGGAAGATAAGCAGAGGTACTATAAGGCAAGACAAGGGATGAGGAGCAAATAAGAGGCTGACATTCCAGCAGGAAAATAACCCAAAAGTTGTGAAACCAACCAGATGTGTTGCTATCATTTTGGTAAAACGTCTTTCTGCAATGTTACAGAAATTGAAGTGGAATAAACATAAATACATATCACACTTTTCTTTTTTTCTTAAATTATTTTTAAAACTTTGGATATATTTTCTTTCACTTCACAAGTATACACTGCATTGTGTTGGACGATCATATAAAATAAGAATGCAATTTCTTAAAGAGACATTAAGTGAGTTTTCACAGAAAAATAGTCTTTTTACTTGACCCTTTATGACTAAAACATTATATGATGAGCAGACGGACACCTCAGTAATGCAGCATCAATGTATCTATGAGCCTGTAGCCTATTTTCCTAAATTTTGGGTCAGAAGTTCCCGTACTGTTTCGTTGATGTGACGTCGCATACATGTTAAATGCATCTGACCTAGCAAATGATCAAAGCGTATTTTCAAGATGGATTTTGTTGATACTCAAGCGACCGTCTTCCAGCTCAACTCAGACACCAAAGGCAACTCTAGGAAAGGTGAAAAAAGTAAAAAAGTAACCTTGTCAGGTACTAGCATGAGCTACGAGAATGAGTAGAACAGGCCTGCAGTTCTATGTTTTGGCCACAGGTGGCAGTATCATTAAAAACCTCAGTAATGCCTTTTTAATGCTTGTGGTTGTAATGACAAAATATGAAAAAGTTAGATCTACAATAAATAAAAAACAATTTCTAACACTCTGTATGCTATTATCAACTATCATATATGTAATTATTTTATCAGTGGCTTTTACTGTTTGCCCCACCTCCACTTTGAACTGCAATAAATTATATATTTCTACAAAATAAACTACAATCTCCTTTAGATCAAAATTGTAGGCTTTACAGTTTAGTTATTTCAAATGTTACTATTTATTTTACTGTGTCAAAGAATTGAAAATTTCCATCAATACATCCTGTACTTACACTGGGTCACCCCTAGGGGGAACCCCCCTACCAAGGGAACCACTGTACTATATAGCTCAGGCCTGCCCAAAGTCAGTCCTTAAGGGCTGCTGTCCTGCGGGTTTTAGAGGTTTTCCTGTTTTAGCAGAGCTGATTTCAATTGGTAGCTGATTAACAGGCTTTTGCTGAACTGCAATCATCAGAATTGGCTGTGCCAAAGCAGGGAGACCTCTAATACCTGTAGGAAAGCGGCCCTCAACGACCAACTTTAGGCGTGCCTGATGTAATCAAACCAAAAGTTGTTCCAAGGAAATTGATAAATAGCCATAGAGAATTTTAGCTTTAGTTCTTTCTCGCTGCTCAAATGATCAAAATCTTCCCCATAAGCATCTGAGCTTCTTTTATTTAGCTTACTTCAGAACATACTTTCAGTATGCAACACAAATATGATTGCTACTGCAAAGCTATTGGAAGGAACCCCAGCGTTTTCATAACTCACCCTGTTGTTTCGGGTCGTTGCAAGCGGATCAGTCATCCAAGCCCCAAACCGGGTTCCAGATGTCTTTATTGTAACAGGTCCAGTGATTTTCATTAATTTCCCGCATGCTGTTGATACAAAAAAGCAGCGATAAGATGTGCTGGGTGGTTTTAGTCTCTAACTAGATTTCTCAAGCCAATTTCATGCCTGCGTCAACAGAGAGCATGGCCTCCTGTGCATACTAAGATAGCACTGACAACAAAATACTTGAACTCTAAGCTCAACTGTTCCAATTGTTGTTTGCATCTAAGAGTTAATCAGCATTCACAGGTCTCCATAGTTTTTATCAGAGCAACCAAGGACTTAAATTTGAAAACATGTTTGAAGGTGCAGAGCTGCACAGTTCCTTGTACAAGGCAACATCTTTTTTAAAAAAAAAAATAACTCACATTATTTTTCCTCAGCTCCTTTCTTAGCTTCAGAGCTCTAAAAGCCAGGGTTAATTTGTAATTCAAACCCAGAACCTCTGACTAATTCATAGCATTGCAACATTCTTCAGAAAAACAGAGCTGCAGTTGAAAAAGATTAACACCACAAGCCGCTTCGTTTTCTCCTCGTTAGGAGGCTATAAAGGAGGACATGTTACTCTTAATTGCCGTCTTCAAGAGACTGTGGACAATTTTGCAGTTAAAAGCCATCTAACCAAAACAACAGACCAAAGTATGAACCAATTTCCCTTGGTTTTTGTTGCACTGGAATGAAAGTGAGAGAACAAGGCATTAAAAAGTTGTTTTTTTCCGTAAAAGGAAGAGAACTTCCTAAACAGAGAGGTACATTAGTGACTAATAAGGCAAAACCTAACATAAACAAAAAACTAACCGTAAAAATCTAAAATATATTTTTATATCAAGTAGGTGAAGTTCTAAACAAATAATTTTTCTATTTCTGTTGAAATGCATAACTACCAGATAAAGATAATAGATTACATAAACCCAAAATACAGAGAAATAACAAGAAAGTAGTTCATAATATTAATTGGACTGAATTGTAATAATTGTACAGAGAAATTTATAAAAGTGGTCATACATTAAAAGATTAAAGCTTCTTTTCTAATCTTTTGAAGGAAAAAAAACACAATTTCACCATAAACCAGTGACAGTCAGGTGATGCTAATCAAATGAATAACACGAAAAGTTGTCTAAGAGTCTAAATAAATAGTAGGTATAGTTTTTCCCATGAAAACTATGAGTTGTTCACTCAACTTCTTAACGTGTACTCACTGCACAAGATTAAACTGCTGAAGGAAAAGTAGCCAGAAGCCAATTTAAAGATCATTGCAGAACATTTAGACAAGGTTGTGGAAAACTGGGAAAAAGTGGTCCTGATGTCTTTGCACACAACGTGTTTACAGGGAAAACACAAATCACTCCAAAATCACAGACCAAAAGTGAACTTTCAAAGTAGGAACATCATAGAGATAGTTGATCACCTGACTTGTATCCAACAGAAAATCTACTGAAAGAACTGAGGATTTGAGTGTCTAGAAAGATGGTAGAAACATGGTAAAAATCCCACCAGTATAATAAGCATAGCAGAATACTACTTCACAAAATGTTCTCTGTGTGTGTGCTCAACAGATTTCCCCTAACTTTATTTGGGGACCAACTTGTGAATCAATTAATTGTTGAAATAAATTTATGTTTAGTCATTTTATCAACCTTCTAAGAGAAAAATTCTAAAACTCTATTTTTTTCTGTAAACCAAGGTTAAAGGTACATAATCAGGGTATTTGACAGATTCTAACTCTTGATACATATGTTTTTATACAAAATTACAGCATCCTGCTGGGGTACTACTTGTTAGCTTTATTTTTCAAGCTTTGTTTTTGCTCAGTTTGTTAGTAAATATAGAATATATATAAATATTTTCTTTGTATATTTCTCATAAAAACATCATGTGACCGGGATTACATCACTGTGCACTTGAACAATTTGTCAAAAAGCCAAAGCAATGGAGACGAGCTAGTGTGTAACTCTCTCAGCAAAGTTGCAAAAAAAAAGTTAAGTCCAAGATCAAGCGTGAAAATGCACAAGAAGATGTTTGATTCAAAGAATGATAAAACCATAGCTGTCAAGCTAAGTCCCATTTAGGCTGGAAAACGACCATATTTTACTCCTCTTTTCCACCTGTGTTAGCAAACTTATCATTACTGCCTCTCAAAACAGGACTGTCACTAGCATAACAAATCAAAATCTGATCATCTTATTGTAGTTTGCAATTGGTTGACAAGTGTTTATCTTAGATTTCTTGTGCACATGTCTTAAAATGTAATGAATACTGGAGCTTCACTGGGGTAGTCGGACAGCTTGCAGCGGATATCGTAACATTTCTCATATTTTGGTACGTATAAAACTCGAGCTGCGCTGAGAACAGTATAACCATTGGAATACACTAAAGCTGCAGGTAAAGCTCAGGAAACATTGTGGCGTCGCAGCGAAATTGAAAGACACCTGAGTATGTCCATGCTAGTAGTGCTACCAGTGTTAGAAAAGCTTTAAAGTCCTATTTTATGACGTGCCGGTTTTCTGTGAGGCATTAAAGTGCGATTGAGACTTATTTAGTATCTGCATCAAAGGCTGATGTCTGCCTCTCTGGTAGTTCAGTGTTCTATTTAATCTCACAAAGGAAAAAAAGACTATTTAAATACTATCAGGATGGATACTTGAAGTTTACAGTCTTATTTTATCATTATCATTGTCTGTTTGGTGTAGTCATATAATGCAGCTACTGTATGTACCTTTAAAAGCTCATCTGTTTGGAGTTAGCCCTACCTCTGGCTGCTCTTTTTAAAATGTTGAAATATTAGTTTTAGCCCAAGGTTCAACAGCTCTTTCTTTTTCTCTATAAAGCCACTCAACAGCACTTCTTATGTTTTTTTCTCTTCTTTTGATTAGATGAAACCCTTTAAATGATCTTGTTGCTGAATGTGCCATACAAATACACTTGCCTCAATTATTTGACTTAATTCTTCTCAATAGCCTCATTGATATTAACATTGACATCTTTATTACCTTTTTTACCATTTGTACATAAGGAGTACTATAAAGATTTAGAAAATCCATTTATTTATGTATCCCCTATGGTTATATTTCCATATGGTGCCCAGCGGGATAAAACGAGGAAAAAGAAGGTATGGTTCTGGCTCTGTAATATTTCTTCTACTGGTGTTATTCATTCTCCTGTGCAATGCCGGGGATATTTTTTAATAAGACTTCAGAAAATGCTGAGCTAGTGCAGGTTTCAGAATATATCAGCTACCTTGACATATGATTAAAATTCTGACTTAATCCAGTAGGGAGCAACATCCATAAACAGCACTTACTAAGTTTGCCCATGCAGCTGCGGAGTCTGCTGTCCAGTCGCAGGACTCGCTTGTACAGCTCGTCGTAATCGTAGGCCCCAAGCTCCTCCTGGATGCCCGTCAGCACCACGGAGAGGTTCCTGATCTCCTCCTTAAACTGTGAGATGAGCGCGGCGTCCATCTTGTACTGCTCGAGGACGGGTATCAGAGGCTTCAGCTCGTCCATCTTGTCCTTAAGCTCCTGTGGGGACGGTAGCGACAGCATCAAAATAATGGGAGACGGAGAGAGAGGAGAGTGCTGGAAGAATATAGATTGATGCTGCAGTCAGGAGGAGACTACATGCTGTTTGATGAAGTTTGACAGGAACAAAATCTACTTCGGAACATGATGAATTGTGTGCAGGCAAAAAACTGTGACTATGTGCTATGTGGAGGAAAAAACAGCAGCTGCAGCTATATTACCTTAAAGTTTATAAATCCCTTTAAAACTCAAAGATTTTGTCTTATAAAAAAAGAGAATGTAATTAATTGTTTTACAACATTTTCCACATGTAATGTAACATTTAGCCTGAACAACTTCACAGTAAAATATCCAAACTCTTAAACTATATGTTGGAAGAGCTTTAGGAAAAATTTAGACAACTATTTTGTTTTACATTATTTCTTCAAGTTAATTAGATTATCCACAATCCTCTCCTTGACCTCCCATATTTTGAGGCATATCTGAATTGTGGTTCACTCCACAACTAGTTTTCTTGTCATAAAGTGAATTCTGTTAAATTGGATTTATTCCCATGGTGCTGAAAAAAACACTCTTTTCATCACCAACTTTCACCTCAGGTTTTGGATTTAAAGAATTACAAGATGATTACAAGAACACAGTTTTGATTCACCTGTGCAAGGATAGCAGCTAGATAGATCTGGATAAGCTTTGTTTTGTTGGGACTGCCCCATCTCAAAAAATCATATAATTTGATATCACAATAAGTATCTTCTTTATTTATAAGCAGAAACAAATTGCTTTACATCAAAGATTACAAAACAATTAAGAAAAGCAGAAAACCCTTATAATGGGTTAATAAAACTAAATATATAACAACAACTTATGTAGAATAAAAACAATAAAATATGAAAGAGCAATTAAATAGATAACATTTATAACAAAAGGGTAAAAGAGAAATGAAAAGAAAAATAAAGGAGAATCATGTCTTAGTTGGGTTAAAAGCCAATGTGGAAAGATAACTCTTTTAAAAAAAGACAGTGTAGGGGCAAAGGTGGTGGTGGTGGTGGTGGGGCTTTAAGACAAACAGAGGTAATTTAAAATGAACTCTAAAATACACATGCAAGTGATGAAGAGATGTGCTCTCTTTTACATGTAGCCGTTAAAAGACGAGCAACAGCATTTTGCACCAGCTGCAAGTAGCCATAATAATATGTAACTTAAGAGAGTTGTGTCTGTCGCTGAACGACTAATGTGACCCAGAATGCTGCCTTACGGCAGTCTGAGCTCCATCACTGGTTGTTGTTCTTTGAAATGTTGCCCATTGTCACCAATGGAGATTTCAGAACTGCCTCACCAAGATGGCTCTGACCAGAGCTAACTGAGCTAAAACGTTGCTACTAGGCAACAACACAGATATGATGTCCACCTAATCAGACATATTTGTGGTTCTTTGGTGTAGGGTTTAAAGAGGTACAGTAAATGTGGTCTTGTCTTTAAAAATAACCCCATAACTCATCAGTCTGCTGGTACAAAGTGGTCTACTATCAGATTCCAAAACAATAAAGGGGTCTGTTTGAAAATTTGGTGACAGTGCAGCGTTATAGGTCAAGGGTCTCCACTGAATTGTTACAAAGCAGACACAAAGTAAAAAGAGCAAATGATTTAGCACAGACTTAAAAGACACAAGGTAAAAAAAGTAGGTTACCTAGACTTAAAATGGTGGAAATTAAGTTTTGGTGTGATTCTATAAGCATAAAGACTTTAGTTATCAACAACAGTTCATTCTCTATCATATCAACCATGGAAAAACAAAAATAAGTTACAATTTTTTTTTCTTTCAAAGTTGTTTGAACAACACATACATTATGAAAAATTGTCAGACAATATTTTCTCCCATAGAAGGAGGAGATTTAAACCAGGGTTGAATTATTTCAAGCTAAAAGCTTCTTTTTATAGCTCTTATACTACATCCAGGGGATGCTGTTTCATGATTAAGAAGGCTTTCATTTTAGTCTCATTTTTTTTTTCATTTCAGTGTGTGCAATGTGAAGCTTTTTGCAAGGCCTCTTCAAGTTTCAATTAATGAAATCTCACAATGCTGTACAACTGGGTTGCAAGTTGATCACCTTTCTTAGTTTTTCCTTTTTTTCAATCTATACCTATGATCTAAAACAAAGTAATACAAATAGCAGTAACTGTCAGGATCTGATCGTGTTGTGTTTCTATCCCATGGAGCTGCAGGATTTCCCCAGAGGGCGGGGCTGAGCAGCGTATTCCCCCTTTCGGATCAAACTTATCAGCTGGAGCTTAAGGGAACCAGCCTGATGGTAATTGGATGTTGCACTGTCACACCAGAGTTATTCACTAAGTTGTTTTCTCAGAGTTTCCTGGCTCATGCTAACCCTCATTTTGTCTTTTTATAATAACACCTCCTGAGTTCCTCCCTGAATCTGTCTCTCTGTGATTCCTTGGATTAATGGCTCAAATCTCTTTATACCAAATCCTCACTGATTACTTTCTCCAAAACCAGCAACCAGAAGACTCTTCTCTCTTTTGGAACCTCCAGCCCCACCTGTCAGCCGCCTAAACTCTGCTCTGTTATGATCAAAGAATATTCATATTTGCTTTAATCTTCCGTCATCCTTTTCTCTCACAGTGATAGGTTATTAAAAAAATCATTTAAAATCCCCCTGTATGATAATATCAAAGTGAAATTGTTATTCTTGTGTCCTTTCCTGCATGTGGATAGGAAGCCTGTCATAAAGTATGACAGTAATTTCTTTCTCCTCCCGTGTTGATTAAGGGGGTATTTCATGAAAGATATCATGAATTATCAAGTTTTAAATTCAGTTATTGGGGCTGAGCTGATTTGCTTTCTATGGAGAACGATTACTAATTAAACTATAAATAAATAAATAAAACCAAGAAGGTTCAACAAAATATACCAAAGAACTAAAAAATATGTAATTGATTTTATACCTTTAGCACACGGAGCTTTGGCTAGTTCTTTATGCAAGTAAAGCATGTCTTACATTACAATATGGTGTCATTTGGGATAATTTTGTTTTGTCAGCTTCCTTTAAGCTCCCTGCTTCTGTTTTACTTGCTTTGTTTCCTTCAACTGAATCTCTATAAAGCCAGAGTTGAGATTAGAGTATGGGGACCTATAATGAGGACAGACAAGAGATCATAGATGATATGCAAAACAATGCATTTCATTTCTATTCAACAGAACAGCTAAAGCCTAAAGCACAGCAGAAACTGAAAACACGGCAAAGTAATATGGGAAAAAAAGTGTCACAACAGATCTGGGAGAACATTGACCTTGAGGAGATCGGACAGAAGAATCAGAGGAACCTTTAGCAAACAGTGACATCAGCAACAATAAGAAACATGGTATGTCCAGCATTAATAAAGCAAGCTAGGAAACAAAAAACAAAAAAGCCCCATATTTGGCATGGGCCGCTTGCTGGCTTTACCACACTTTATGAAACCAATTTCTGTTTCTGTGTTAAACACATTTCTTATATCAATTAATCTCAACAAAGAAAAAAGGTTAGATCCCTAAGATCCAATCCGTTTCCCTGTCTAGCTGTGAGCTCCACAGGTTGTATTATGGCTGATAGAAGGGATGGCCATAAACTCCCTCCAGTATTGGGGCTTTTCATACAAAACACCCAGCTGCACTGTGCTTTGAACCCAATTTAGAAATACTACAACTACCGCAAGAAGACGGACAGCATGTCTCCTTTATGCAAGACATGCTTTTAGACGGTGGTAGCCAGGAGAGGCAGTGCGTTTGGATCATCTGTGGGAATATCACCAATCGCTATTTGCTAAATTTCAAGATAAAGCTGTCTTGAAGTGAACAAGCTACCATTAGCATCAGTTTTTAGTGTTACCGAGGCAGACAGCTTGCTGATTGTTGTGGTCACCATTTTTCTGTTGCGTTGGGTAGTGTATTGAATTGCTTTTAAATAAAAGTGTTTTTTACACATATTCATACTGGGCGTTTCTGTTGTTTCTTGATGTAATCATTTATTTATAAAACCCACCTTACACACTACTTCAGAATGTAAAACTCAATAAAAAATTACAATGCAATACATTACATCAATAAAAAAGAAATAAACAATAACAAAGGTTGACTATTGTTGCACAGTATATCTGGATTTCCTAATTTATTAAAGCATTGGAGAGCATCTATCATACAGTATATAGACTTTGATTACTGGTATAGATCACGGCTCTGCAACCTTTTATATCCAGAGAGCCATTTGTCCTGAGACCGGCTAAGTAAAGCTAAGCTAAGTAGCTAAGCTAAGTAAAAGTCATTTAGAGCCACAAAATGTTTCATAACTTTATTATTAAATACTACATATTATTTTTGTTAAATATCTGCTATAGAACATCTGTTGCCATTTAAAACAAGCAACAGGTTATTTGTATTTTTATCTTATAAAATAAGGAAAAATATTCGTAAAGATGAAGCATAGATTATAGAATATGATTTGATGTAAAACATTCTAATAATAAAACACATGATTACCAAGCTAATTAAAAGGAAAAAATGCTCTAAAAATATATTTCTGGTTCTTTAAATGTCATTCATTCATTTAATCGTCGTTTCGAAAATTCAATTCAAATATTCTTTAGAAAAAACACCACAGCTTCTAACACTGGTATTTGTTTTGACACATTAGTTAGATCTTTAAATAATTTTTAGCCACTATCAAGAGCCACTGAAGAGGGTCCAAAGAGCCGCATGGAGCTCTGGAGCTGCAGGTTTCAGACTCCTACTATAGACTAATTGCATTAGGTGCCAAGAATCATAAGTATCAATGCACTCCTAAAGAGGAGTATAAACCTGCAAGGGAGTGAAATTTTATCATGACAGCTGTGATCAAAAAGTAGCTTTCATCTGCACTTAAATTTGATTCTAACCATAGAGTTTATGCTGTAGATCAGCCCTCATTAAGCATTTCTATTTTTTATTCAGACCTTTTAAGATTATACAGATAATCTTAACACTGTGAAACTGTGATATTTTTCCTTAAGGTCGTTATACCATCAAAGTTTTATATCGGTCAATGCCTAGCCCAAAGCCACATATGGTTCCGTAGGTCCTCCATGGTGGCTCCTTAAAACATAAGAGTGCTGATGTTAAGAACCAAGATACTTTAGGGTGGGGGAGTGCAACTCCAGTCCTCGAGACCATGTGTCCTGAACCTGAATTGAATAATTAGGTGCCTACTAAACCTCTGAAGAACTTGCATATTGAGGATTTAATTGCTGTTTGCTTCAGGTATGCTGGACCAAGGGCACATCTTAACCCATTTATCACATTTATATTCATGTGAATATATATACAATGTATAGCACATATACATATAGTTCATATAGTGCTAGTACAAGTATAAATACACATATATAAACTTATGTCCTTTAACAACTTGCTTATTTACAAAAATAGAAATGTAGGTATATTACAAGTTTGTAACATTTCTAATTGCCAATAATAACATGCAACTTTAGAGACCTGCTGTAATGGAAACAAGGGTGTGCCAAAGGTTCCTCGGTCTGCACTGAGGGAATGAACATGCTATCTTTCTGTGTACGTACTACAAAGGAGTTTGTTGCATATTTGCAACAATGGGCGCCAGGGGGGTAAAGTTGTAGGACACCACACACTGTAGTTGCCAAACTCTGCTTTAAGGAAATTAAAAAAAAAGCTTTCATGTAAAATCTGAAAAAAAAACACAAAGGAACAACAATCATTTAAGCAGGAATATATCCTTTTATGCTATTAAGCGGAATTTGGTTTATAAAAAATTATTCCTTTTAACTTTTAAAAAAACCTGTGACCAGTCTCTTATTTTATTGTTTTCATTATACATTCTTTAATACCCAAAGGTTTAAGATATTATTTAATGTTTTTCATTTTCAGTTTCTATCATAATAATAGCCGGACAATGTATCTGGAATGTTCTATTCTCACATTTACCATCAAGTTTTACTTAAAATCCATAAAAAAGGATATAAAAACCTAGAATATTCAAGAATGGTCTAATATCCTAAAATCCCATGAAAAAAAACACATGCTTTCTAACATTTCTTTTCTTAGATTGTCCTCTACAATCATAGCACTATTAAATTCCCCATAAATAGTGTTGTTTAGCTTGAAACTAAAAACTTCTAAAAACATTACTGTTGTTGTTGTGTTCCTTGTTTTTACATCAGCACAAGTATTCTTGGACAATATGAAATTTCCAGTGGGTAAAAGATGGTTTAGACCCGATGGTTGTGATTTGTTGTCCTTGACACATAAATCAACAAAACAAAACAAAAACATATTCATCTTCCAATAAAACAATATACACCCAGCATTCACCTTGATAATGTTAACTTTGTCCTTTCTAAGTCAGAAATTAATCTCAGTGGCTCTTCCTTCACTTATGTTTAAAGGACAGAGATGGGGTGCTGTTTAGAGAGCAGCACTTTGTGCTACCACTTTGCACATTGGTGGAGTAGCTTTATAACAAAGTTGACAGTTAGAAAAAGTTATTTTTCAATTTAAGTCCTTTAGTAAAGTTTTAACCAAAAGTGGACCCAGAGAAAAAACTAAGTTTTTCTTCATATTGCCTTAAAAAATCCCCAAAACCATGGTAATCTTGTGCTCAAGATGGGTGGCTGCTGTGAAGAGACAAAGCTGGAACAAACTGCAACTTACTGCGATCACTTCTTAAAACGTTAGTTGTTATGCTCAAATTACTGTTGTAGAGATTTTTTTCATTTAGACAGATGTGAAAATTGCCTCTGATGCTTGTCAAAAACAAGTGGAGAGTTTCATGGATGCCATCCATTCCTGGGTTGTGAGTCTTTCTGCATGGAGTTTGCATGTTTTCCCCGTGCACGCGTGGGTTCTCTCTAGGTACTCTGGTTTCTTCCCACATTCTAAAAATATGACTGTTAAGTGGATTGGTATCTCTCAATTGTCCTTAGCTGTGAGGGGGTGCGCCTGGCTGTATGTTTTTGTGTTTCTATGTGTTGCCCTCTGACAGACTGGTGACCTGTCAAGGGTGTACCGTGCCTTTCGTCTATAGTCTGCCAAAGATAGGCACCGACTTAACCACGACCCTGACGGAATAAGCAGGAGAAGATGGAGGGATGGATGGATAGATGGCAGACCTACAACTTTATTTGGGGAAATCCCTATGTGGTTTAAAATTTGAGTTTCTCATCTCGTCGTCTTCCACACCGGACCAGGTTGTGGGAGCAAGAGTCTCAGCAAAGACTCCCAGACTTCTATCTTCACAGACACCTCCTCTAGCTCTGCTGTGGGAAGCCTAAGGCACCCCCAGGCCAGCCGAGAGACATAGTCCATCAAGAGTGAATGGGTCGTCCTCTGGGCCTCTACCCAGTGGGATATGCCTGGAACACCTCCAGAGAGAGGCATCCGAAAAAGCCACCTGAGCTGACTCCTCTTTGAGGAGAAGCGGCTCTACTTCAAGCCTCTCCAGAATGACCCAGCTCCTCACCCTATCTCTAAGGGAGAGTCCAGCTACCTTATGGAGAAAGCTCATTTCGGCCGCTTTTAACTTGTTCTTTCGGTCACGGATCAGATTTCATGACCATAGGTGAGGCTAGGAACATAGACCGACCCATAAATCAGGACCTTTGCCTTTTCACTCAGGTCTCTTTTCACCATGACGACAGGTGTAGAGTCTGCATTGTAGCAGCAGCATGTGAGGTTCTTGAACCTGAATTGTCCAAAAACAATGTTAGTTTTTTTTTCACAACCTAGTGTTCAATACATTAAATGAAATGCTGTGATCAAACACTAACTAGCTACAGCATTTGAGTAGCCGTTTTTAAACAAATGTGTTTTTGGATGACTAATTTTTACCTACAGCTCTACTGAAGTATCAACCTTAGCTCAATATGTGGCTACTCTACCCATCTCAGCCTACACTACAGCAAGCCATGTGACCAGCCTCTCCACTACGCCTGTCAAAATGTGGGCGAGCTGCAGACATGTAATACTGATGAAATGCTGTATGTGATTTTACTGCACCTCAGATCTACTGTGTTTTCAACCATGTAGCTGAAATTCATTTAAACTTTAATTTGGGGAAAAAGTGTAATTAAAAAAACACTTTTAGGACAAGACAGCATTTTTAACTTTAATGACTCCCTTTTTGCTTTACATAGTGGTCTTCTCCAATATGACTTACTAAAAAAGGACTTAAATGAGTGTGAGAATGAATGGAATCAAGTTAGATAATATTAGCAGGGGTTCAACTAAACTGCTGTGATAAAAGAATGTTTCATAATACCTGAAAATTCTTGGCCATGACTGATTTCCTGTCATCATCAACCTGTCTGAACTTCGTCCTCAGGCCTTTCATCTGGTTCTCCATCTTTATGACATACTGGAAATCCCTTTGAGTCCGCAGGTTCAACACTTCAATGGACTGAGACATGTTCTGCACCTTAAATGAAAGAAGTTCAAGGTCAGAGAACTTCCAGCATGAAAGCAAAATCTTTTTTTTAAGAATGAATGCATATTAATATCACTGCTTTGAAGTTGTTTTTTTACTTTGATTATTTATAGTCAACAGGTGTTATATTGTCACAATTAAAACTTTATCATATTTTTAAAGTTCTCCTTTAATGCATCTTATATTGGTGGCAAGTAGTTGTTATACACTAATAACCCCAAATTATACCAGATATTGTTAGTTATATATTTTATTCAGCATTTAGACCAGAGACACTAATGCAAATATCATGGAGTTTTAAAAGTTATTGAAATGAGCGGATTTACCCAGCTTTCCAGAGATTTCTTTTTATATTTTTGATGTGTAGATGTGCAGGTTTTCCACACCGAAGTCTGTTTTGTGTGGGAGGGGTGATTAATAGAGTGTGGGCAACAGAGAGTCCAGCTTTTGGATGTTTGAGGGTTGTGTTTACTCTATAAATCACGTTTCAGGTGCAAAGGAGGGATCAAAAAACAACAGCATGAAAAACGAAAGGCAGTACCAGGACAGAATACAGATGCTCAACAAGCTCAACAGGCTGTTTTCTTTACACCAGCACTTCAGAATCAGCACTTTGTTCTTAATAAGACAATTTCAATATAAATATAACAAAACGGAACTAAGAAAAATAATAATTTACAGTATATAGACTGTAGTTTTAGAAAATATAAGCAGATAGTTTAAATAGTGTGGATACTAAGTTTAATCAAACGTGATTAGAACATTTGCAAAAATCAATTTTTTAAGTTGGTGTCACAGATTTTCCATCTGAGTTTGAATGGGTCGTTGTAATATATGAATATAAGTTGATCTAAACCTTCTCTTTAATTTTGTTTGGTTTATTTTTTGTTATCTGGGATGTCACTTAGGGTGATTTAACCATGGCCTGTTCAGTATGCAACTATTCTGAAACCTTTCTGTTTTCAGACACCAGTTTGAACAGGGCCCTATGAAATATTTAAAGCCTGGGATACAAAACTCAACTAATCTCTTTTAACTTTGATCTTGTTTGTTCCTTGGTCTTCAAAATGTGTTTTTTTTTATTGATGTTCTCTAGAAAACCTCTGTAGAATTCACTGAAATTCATGGTGAGTAGAAATTTCTTGACTTCTAAAAAGCAACTGGTCACCTTTGATTTTATTTAGAAGTCTCGTTGTGAAGACGCTGAATTGCAGACATTGCTTTTCAGATTGTAATAGAAAATTTCTTTTAAAAAAAGTATAATTTTCCTTCCACCTTTCCTTTCTGAGCCACTTTATGTCAGTTTATCACATAGGTGTCAAACTCCTGTTCTCCTGTGTCCTTTTGTTCGACACGCCAATTAAATAACTACACTCCCTCCTCAGTATGAAAGCATGTTCTGTAGAGTCTAGCTAAACATGTAAATAATCTTTTCTGCTTGTAAAAGCAGAGATACATCTAAAAGTTGCCAGACAGTTGCCTTGAGTTTCATACACCGCAGAAAAATGTGAAAAATATAATTGTTTTTGTAAGATGCTGTATTTCGTATTCAAATCACTTTTTCTTTTTATTTCTGATTACTTGATATTAAAGGAATTGGGGGGGGGGGGGGGGGGGGG
>JAUZNJ010075503.1:0-24932 GCA_034780135.1 Jordanella pulchra | reverse complement strand
GGTCTGTAGGGTCTACAGGGTCTACAGGGTCTGCAGGGTCTACAGGGTCTGTAGGGTCTACAGGGTCTGCAGGGTCTACAGGGTCTGTAGGGTCTGTAGGGTCTACAGGGTCTACAGGGTCTGCAGGGTCTGTAGGGTCTACAGGGTCTACAGGGTCTGCAGGGTCTACAGGGTCTGTAGGGTCTACAGGGTCTGCAGGGTCTACAGGGTCTGTAGGGTCTGTAGGGTCTACAGGGTCTACAGGGTCTGCAGGGTCTGTAGGGTCTACAGGGTCTACAGGGTCTGCAGGGTCTACAGGGTCTGTAGGGTCTACAGGGTCTGCAGGGTCTGTAGGGTCTACAGGGTCTGCAGGGTCTACAGGGTCTGTAGGGTCTACAGGGTCTGTAGGGTCTTCAGGAAATCAAACTATCTTAGAGATGTATCAAATCAAACCTAGAAGAACAGCTGAGGACGCTGTGAAGATGCTTCATGATCCAGAGAGGAAGGAGTCCTGGAGCCACATGGACTGAAAGGCCACCCAGACAGGAAGAAGCCGTCGCAGAAACAGACCGATCTCTGTTAGCAGAGGCACTCAAAGAGGTTCATATGAAAGGTTTTCACTTTCACGTCTGATGTTTGTTTCACTATGGATTTATCAAGTTATGGATGCTAGCCTGTTAGCTTTCTCTGGATGTCCTCCTGTAAACCTGCCTGCAGTCTGATCTAATCCTAAAAGAACAACTATGGACAGTCAAAGGGATTACAAAGGATTTAAACAAAGAAAGCATGTCTTGTACTTTGAGATAAGAGGATCTGTATGAGGCAGATTATTGAGAGGAGCAACGGTTTGTCGGAGGGACTGAGGGGGTCCAGGACCAGCAGCTGGAGGTGAGGGTCGCTCTCCTGCTCCTCTGAAAGGAAGCTGACTGGATCAGACTGATGGCTGTGAGAGCGAGCGTTGGGTGGGGGGGTGGGGGGAATGTTTTATTCAGACTGAACAAGATTGAAGTTTAATGGCAGAGGGACAAACACGAGATGTGACAGAATGAGTCCAATACGAGCGAGAACACCGACTCCAGAGAGTCCCTGCTGAGAGCGGCAGCAGGCAGCAGGAGTCTGCTGACATTTGCTTGTTGATCTAATTATAAACCCGTCTATCTGTCTGTTGCTGCTCCGCTGACATCTTTCATACAAGCCGCTCTCCTGCTTTTCACCCGTGTTTCCTCCCGTAAAGCCATGTTAGCCAAGTCGTCATCGTTAGAGGAAAACACGCCACTACTTAAAGAGTTCACCACTGCAAATAAAGCAGAAATGATCTTCCTTTCTGCTCCAGCTGAAGGAAAATAGTCCCGGTCTGGAAACACGCTTACATGTAAAACAAACCAGAGAGAGATGTTTGTTTTTTTCAGGATTAGTTTCTGTAGACAAAAAGCTGGTGGAAATTAATGTCTCTTACCAAGTAAACTCCTAAATAAATGTATTAGTTTCCCTGAACTTTATATGTTTTAACAGATAAAATGAATTTCTAGATAAATAGTAAAATATTTAATACACTTCTGGGGACTTTTTTTTCTTTCAGATTTGCATATTTAATGAAACTCCAAATTCCCTCTGTCTTCTCTGCCCAACGATATTAAATCTGTTTGATTTTGTGCTCAGAGGTCAAAGGTGAGCCCAGGTGTGAGCGGAGCAGCATATGGAAACCATCCCATCAGGGTGTAATCTAGACAAAAGGCTTTACTGTGATTTTTTTCCCTGCTTCTAATCTGAGAAGTGGGATTAAATCTGTTGCATAGCGACTGTGACATCACAGCTGACCCATTTCACAGCCGCGGCGCCGTCGTACCTGCAGAGGAGACCTTTCTACGAGGAGGCAGGGTCCCTGAACTCACCATGTTCTGTGTTTCCATTAAGGCTGCCTCCAGAGAGCCGCTCCACGACACCACGCTGCAATAAAGAGAAGGAGGTGACCTTCCATGCTGAACAGGAAGACAAACTCACCCACAACACCCAGGTTTCATATTTTAGAGAATCACTCATGAGTGTCAGTGGATCTACAGGCTCCAGACGTCGTCGTGCTGCTGGATGGTTGGTGCTGCTGATGTCATAAAGATGGCCGCAGTCATCAGTTATTGAACTGATTATAGGAGAGTAATCCATCCAAACCAAGCGGCTCTGATGTGGAGGAGCGTTGGTTCCTTCGGACCCACTGATTTTAAGGTTGCTCTGCATAAACCCAGGCTTTGACTAGGCCACTCCAGGTCTTTATTTGGTTTCTTTGCTGAGTGACTCTGAGGTGGACGCAGTGTTTTGTCCTCCTTCAGAACAAGAAGCTCCAGAACTCTTGGTTCCACCAATCAGAAGAAGCGGTCCGGGTTCTGAGGCGGACCGGTCCGTCCCACTGCGGGGTTTGACTTTAGGGGTCATGATTTTTCCAAGAAGCGGTGGTCATTTTAAATCATATGTTTGGTGAAGAACGCCGCCTGGATCATCAGGATGTTTGGAACGGAAGGAGAGTCTGGCCTTTAGGTTCTTTTGGGTCAGACGTGGTTCTGGCCTCGGATTTCTCCCATGGAGGCCATTTCTGTCGCGTCTGAATCATGAACGGAGGCCTGAGGACGTTCACATGTTGTCCTCGGTTCTTCTGGAACCTTCTGGATGAATCGTTGATGGTCTTTTGAAGTAACGCTGGTGGATCAGCCTCTCAGTGGACGGCGGTTCTCCACTGAACCACGTTTTCTCCATCAGTGGATCTGGAGTTCTTAAAACCCAACAGATCAGTTTTAGAAGATATTAAGATTCATTTGATCTAAACTATGAGGTGATACTAAAAAAGACAAGGGTGTGAATTCATCTGTAGGTGGAATAAAGACTTTTTCACAGAGCAAAGCAACAATAAAGAGCTTTGGTTTCCTGCTCTGGTCCAGTTCTGTAGAAGTAGAAGCGTTCATCTCGAGCCGAGGCAGGTTTAAGCGCTCTCCTGTGTATGGCCTCTGTGTTGCAGATGGTCGGCCGCCAGCCCAGCTCCTGTCCCATCAGCTTGTGTTTCACTCCCTGATCTCCCCCATGGCCGAGTCTCTGGATCTGAATCTGTTGGATGAATCATTCAGAGCTCGTCTGCCTAATTCGAGTCATGCCTCTCGGCTTTGGGGAGCAGTCATGCTCTTCTCATTGGTTAAACACGGCTGAGGAAGCTGTGATTAAGGAGAGTCGTGAAACAAAGCTGCTTCCCAGAGCGATAAATAAAAACATGTCTCCATGAGGCAGAGCTGATCTGAGGTCAGTGGTTCTTCACAACGTTTGAGCTCTGCTGCAGAAACTGGAACCTCTGTAAAGCTGCGGCACCATTTGTTCCATAGAAGTCACGTTTAATCCAACTTAGAGCTCTGTCCCAGACCAGCCTGCTAATGATATCTCATTGGACTGAGAGTCGTGTGCTCGTCATGTCATAAACCCGTCAGCCTCTTTCGGTAGGTTAGACTCTGTGTTTGATAATCAGCCTAAAATAACATAACATCATCTGCAAACTTGCACACCTTCGTTCTACATTATTCATCATCATCATCTCATCGCATAATTCTGATGCAGGTTTAATCCTAGAATCCCATTTTAATCGATTCCTCTGTTTCCTTTCTAGTTGTGAATAATAACTTATTTAAATTTTTTTTGGTCTGTTTGTTTAAATTTGAATAATATAAAATCGATGAATAAAAGAAACTTCATCTCTGCTGTTTTTCTTCCACCAAACTTTTCATTTGCAGCATCAAAATGAAGAGAAATCCTCCAAACTCTGTGTGGATTAGGTCCCTGCGTGTGTCTGGATTTCTTAGGTTTTTATTATTTTATACATGGTTATAAAATAAAAAGCCTCATACACGTCGACTCGTCTGACGTCATCAATATAAAAACTGTTGCATTTTCTGTCAATGTTTGAAACTCCATAATTATGTTTTTGTTTGATTCGTGTTTTTTCAAGTATTTGTTTCTGTTATGAACCGTTGATTAAAATCAAATTAAAACCTGAACTCATCATCTGACGGAAAACAAACAGAAATGGTTCCTTTATTTTCCACACATTTGTTTTGATACCAGTTAACCTGTTTGGCCCTGAGGGTTTTAAAAGCTATTTATGCTTAGAAATACACACCTGAAATAACTCAAGCTGTGCTCCACAATGATCAGGTCTAGATGTGACTTTCTGGCTCCAGTGTAAAGGTCAGTTATTAAAGAATATTTGTTGGTGGAAATGCTTTCACAACTCTTAATATCACATATTTTTACATGTTTTTTCTAAAGATATTTCTAAATAAAAGTGAAATTATTTTTAAAAACACTTCAGGTTCTATTCATCAGCTTCTTTACTATAACTGCAGCTTATTTGGACTGAATCAGTAGAAGTGGATTTTATCCACAGTGGTTTTAATGGATCATTTTCTCAGTTTTACACAGTTTAACCAAAATAAGTCGAAACTGTCCCAAATATTCAGCTCATGAAACGGAATCTGTTCAAATAAAAGGTTTTATTTCTATTATATTTCTGAATATGACAGAAACTTTAGTTATGACATCTGCTATAAATCATAAACCGGAGCAGTTTGTAAAGTTAACTGCACGTAAAGCACAGAGGTTATAATATAAACTCCACTTTTATAACCTCTTTCACACATGAAAATTGATTAACTGGACAGGAAAGAGTCTCTAGTTTCCAAGGATACCAAACTTTAGGGGCGGAGCAAAAACATATCTGAGTCCTGAAGCATTTTTTGAGGAATCTGCCAAGTTTGATAGAGCCTTAAAATGCCTTTTAATTAAAATTCAGATTATTTGTGCAGAAACAATTTGTTTTTGTTAATATTGAATCCTCCTCCTTTGATGGATTTAAAATAATAAGAACATGTTCGACCAACAGTTACGGGTCTGGGTCTTTTGTCTCGGCACCAGCCCGCTCATAAACTCATCAAAACTGTGATCAAATTGGATAAAGACTTTATTAAAACTTAGAAATTTAATTACATCTGATGTGAGTGCCATAAACACACCACAATCATGAGGGCACGAATGCATCGCAGCGAAAGCTGAGGACAGCTCGCTGTCAAAATGTACAACGACTTTATTTTAAATCTCAAAATAAATCTAATGTTTAGTATTTCAAAAACTGAAAAAAATGTAAAAAATGTTTCTCTGTCCACTTTTAAAAACGTATGTACTGTAACTGTAGGAGGCGCTGTGATTGTTTGAAGCGGCCTTGAAAGATGAGTTTTTTCAAGGCTCCTTCCAAGTACCTGGAACTGTAGCTCCTACATCCTTTTCTTTCTCCTTTCACGGGGCCAACAATAAGAACTCTATCCAGGGTAGAAAACAAACTCAGCCGTGCCGTTCTGAAGCTGGACAGCCTTCTGTATTACAGACATCATTACGTCAAGGACAGGAACATCAACGATGCCAAACAGCATTCAGGAAAAATAACAAAACAACCGTAATTTACACAAATATAGCAAACAACCAAAGTTCTCTGTTTTAAAAACCCAAAACAGATGAAGGTAAGAACATTAGTGTGACAGTGTGGGGTCCTGTTTCTATGCCTCCAACTGATCATGTGCCTTGGCTACTTGGCTGAGGGGATATCCCTTTGGCTGACTGGTTGACGTGTTTGACTTTCACCCAGGAGTCTTGGGATCAAATCCCGCCCCGGGCCTCTGTAGTGTGCACCTTGCCACATTAGCATGTCCCACACAGAGTACAGCCAAAAAATAGCTCTGTGGGGTGGGCTGGCCTCAACATCCCATCACGCAAAGGATTGTGGGAAATCGTATAGCTAGGAACTAAGGATCCTGCTCCTTCCTTACTGTCAGCAGTATTCAGAGAGCAAAAAAGAAATAAATTAATAAAAAAAATTGTAGAAAAGTGTAAACTAAACACATACAAAATATAAAAGAATTAAACATGAAAATACATATTTTTATTTGTTTGAAAGCTCCGCACTGTTATGGATACATATAGGGCCCCTTCCTGTGATGACGTCATTAGATGGACCTGCTAGATCAGTTGTGGAGGGTCGATTCTGGTGATTTATTATTATTTTAAATGCAAAGATGATATTAAATCAGATTTAAAAAGTGATTGATGTTAAAAGTGGTTATTCTTTCATATTTCTGCTCATTTTCTGTGTTTTTTTCTGGAGGGAAGATCTTAAAAAAACGTGAAGCTTTCGCGTTTCTGCAGCTTCTTGCTTCTGGAAGCTTATCAGCCAGCCCGAGCCGCTCTCCACCCTCTCTGAGCGGCTATCGGGCCGCTGACGGAGCTCCACCCGCCGCCTTCAGGCTGCAGGGGGAACTGGGGGGGTGGGAGCTCCAGCTGGTGCTTGGCGGATGACGCGGGATCAGGTGGAGGCAAAGCTCCTTACTACAGAGAGGAGGAGGAGGGGGGGTGGCAGAAAGCCTCCTCTCTGTCCGCTGGCAGCAGCTGTATGAGCAGCACCGACCTCTCCAGGAACAGCGGCTGCACCGACGCTGCCCCGGCCGCTCAGCACCGGGCTGCCGGCTGCACCGAGCCCGACAAGGAGGCTCTGAAAGCGGTTCCAGCAGCTGCAGGTAAGAAGGACTCCTGCTGATGAACGTAACGCACAGGTGCGCCTCCGCGATCCCAGGTTGATCCTCCAGAGTTGAGTTTAGCTCGATGAAAAATAAAACCAGACTTTCACAGAAGAACAATATCAGAAAGGGCGGTTTTAATCTGATTAAAGCTGTTCGAGCAGCTGAGCGTGTTTTTACCTGCTTTCATTAAACACCGATCATGTTTGGTGTTTTTTTTACAGCCAATTTATCTCCACATTAGATCTGAAACAGGATTTCACGGCATAAAAACACACAGAATGTGTCATTTCAGTAGGTTTTCAGTGAGCAAAGTTGAAAAAAGCTGCATGTTAAACTTGAAGCCGAGCAGATGGTTTATCCTGATTGCACAGTGATGATGCAGGCAGGAGGAATAAGAGCTTTGCAGCCTGGATAAAAGCTACAGAGTCTGTGCGGCTGATTCCTTCATGTTTTCTCCAACTTTTTGACATTAACCTCAGCTTACGTAAGAAAATAAAAGCTAAGTTGTTTATTTTTTTTACCACATTATACAAAATATGATAAATGATAGAAGGAAAACTGGAGCTGAACATGATTTAATATTTTAAAGAACCTGATAATATGACCTGAATGTTGGGAAGCTTATAAATCCTGTTCCAAAGGGTATAAATGATCTTCTCAGACGTCTCTTCCTCTCTCTGAGCTCTCTGAGCTCTCTGAGCCTCCATATGTGAGGACAGATAAGGACGTGTTCTTCCTGACACTCCTTTACAACTCTCTGATAAACAGGCATCTTTAATTTACCTCCATCCGTCTCACGCAGGCTTTTTAATCATCTGGATACCTCTGAGCTGCAGCGGCCGGACTTTGAAGCCGTTTCTCCTTCTCCTCACCCAGGGATCTATATATCCAGGTTATTAGGAGGTCCTGCAGAGCCTCTTTTTTTCCAGTTCACTTTAAACTTCCAACATTCAGATCAAAACACACCGAGGCAGACAGAGTTTGTTATGCAAACGGAAAGTTTAATCATTTATTGCCTGGAGACGTCTCACTGCTGGATGTGAATTTCAATCACAGCAGATTGGTGCTTCAGCAACTTGATGATGGAAATCGTGAAAAACTAGAAGCTGCTGTTGTATATTTATACCCACTTGTTGAAAGCTCCTCATCTTCTGCGATTATAGATGCATCAACTGGCCAGAACCAGATTAATTTGCTTTCACTGACTTTGATTTGACATCCAGCTCAGTATCACTGCAAATTCCCACTATTTCCAGTTTCTAATGCATCAGCCAGCATGCACTTTGATGCCCCTGTTTGTAGCTGAATAGAAGGAGATAAAGGTTGGGGACTGGATGCGGTGATGCGTAAACGGGGATTCTTCATTTTCTCCTAGACTTGAGACTCTTCTTTCCATCAAAGAAAGATATTTAAAGAGATTTTCTTCTTCCTTCTCCTGCAGAACCAATCATCCGATGAGAGCTCAAAGAAAACCAGAAGTCTGAAGCCAGATAGCTAATTTAACGGTGGGTTTCAGAAAACCTTTCTATCTCTGTGTGTACATTGTGCAGTTGTGCTCCTGTCTCTTTAAGAACTCTTTCTTCTCTAATTGGTCAGATGACCTGCAGGCGGTCTGTAGGTCAGGACCTGGACCTCACTTTATGCCTTAACTTTATGGTCCAGTTTAAACTGGAAATCAAAGAAATGCTACCGAGGTTCCTGCCATCAGATATCATCTATAGTAGCTCTGCTCCTCCCCCACTTGTTTCTGAGGTTTATCAGCTGTTTTTTTTTCTATTAACGAGATGAAAGGTGGTTTGGGAGTGTTCGTGTTGCAGCAGTAGCAGACAGGTCATGTTAGCGTTAGCCGCGCTAGAAACAAGTGGGGGTGGGGAAGACTACATGATATACAGTGCGACACATGGGGAGCGACAAGCGGCAGTGGTTGAATACCACGCTTTCATGCTGCTTGTCTCCTAGAAATATGAAGATAATTTGACATTTTCCAGTTTGACAGACGAGTTAAAGTGATGAAAAGTTATAAGATTCTTCTGGACCTGGAGTGTAAAAAAAATCTGATGCCTAAAATGATGTTTATCTGCATGTTGATAAAGGTTGCAGACCGATCATCAAATAAAACCCTCAGCAGTTGCTGTTAATGCCGTGCATTCGTCACTAGGCAGCGTTTGCTTAACATTTCACGTGCATTAACTTTGCTGGTTGGTTGGCTGGAGGAAGATGAACGATTGTCTCCTTGTTGCACAACGTCCATTGAAAATAAAAGAAGAGGAAGCAACGTCGCCCCCTGTGTGTTGAGCCCATTAGATCAGAGGATGTGCTGGAAGAGTGGCCCATTAATCCGTCCTATGAGTTCTACTGGGATCTAATACGTCTCTCTAAGGGGGATTTTGGAGCATTAACAGAAACCTGTAAAAGAAAAGGACCCCATAAGACATAAAACTCCAACCAGGTTCATCTCTGCTTTAAAACCAGCAGATGAGAGCAGAGAGAAAGGAGCTTCTCTCTCATGATCTGTGCCTCAGGTTCTAAAATAGCTTAAAAAATCTCCAGCCTCAATAACAACAAACATCTTAGAGATGTTTTTTTTATCTATAATAATTTATTATTTAATGGATGTTTTGGAAAAGCAGGAATTTTCCTGGTATCTACAGGAATGTCCTTTTCTTTGCATATGCCTCCTGCTCTCTAAAGTGGAACATCCGTTGAGCCACATGTTCGGATCTATAGGCTGTATTGTTTCATGTGGCCTTCGGCGCCACTTCTTTATCCTTCCTGCCAGAGGCGCCTTGTTTGCTGAGCAGAAACATGCCTCTAAAAGCAAAGAATATCTGATTGTCCTCACATGGTGGATGGAAAGCAGGAGGGAGGAGCTGAAGGTCGACCGTCGCGCCTGCTGCGGAGTGATGGGGGTCCTCTGAAACATCTAACTGGATTTTATTGAACATTGAGATCAGGTAAAATTGTTAACCTGTAGGGATGGACTAGTTTGGTATCTATGTGGAGGATTTCAGCAACTGGTTCTTCAAAGACCCAGTGGCCCTAATAAAGTACCGTATGATGGTCATACGGTACGTTTAGTTCAGTCAGAAGCAATGGGCGGAGCTAAAGGTTCTGATCTTATCAAAATGATTGGACTGGTCTATGTACAGGAACCACAGTGGACCCATCAGAACCTTGGTGTTCAGATGTTTGAAGGTGCCTGGTGTTGTAGTAAAGACCACACCAACCAAAAACAAGGAGTACCGAGACCGAAACCAGGCCAAGACCTAAGAGACCTAAACCATTCAAGGTCTTTCTTGGTCTCGGTGCTCCTTGGTTGATGCAGTCTTGACAACAACACTACCGGAGACCAAATGATTCCAGAACAACAGCATAAGCTCCGCTAATGTAAGAATGTGCCTTTATATGTTGTCTTTATCCAGGTTAGGGAGATGTAAGCGAAGCCGTGTGATTAAAGAACCTCGGTGGTTTAAGGTTCAGCTCTGGAGGAGTTCATCGTTCCAAAAATCATTCTGTTTATAGTAGTTTCTGTTTTCATGTGGCGCCGGTCGGTTTGCCCGTGGAGACGGACTCATCCCCTCCACGATGGGGAGCAGAGCAGGTGCATGATGGGAGCGGACGGCGCTGTTGACCCGCGGCTGTCAGTCAGAGCCGTCTGGTCTCCGCTGGGGTTCTTCAGGAGCTGCAGGGCATCATCTAACGACTTGCTGCTGTTGGTTTAACTTCATCTGCTTTAATGTCAGCAGAGAGTCTCTCAGATCTGAACTCATTTCTGCAGCTGATTATAAAATGAGCTCCTTTCGTGCCTCTTCACCTGATGTGATGCCTCCCTGCCTTAATTAGCCTCTGATGTTCATGTCCAGGTTACATAACAGTGTTGTGTTTACATGGGAGCTGACATGTGACTCTCAGCTGATTGAACGCTGCTGTCTGCTCAGATCTGGGCTTCCTGTTGGGGGAATGCTCTGCAGGGCTGCAGAACGGTGTCCTGCACCATCTGCACATGATGGCTGCAGCCAGAGGACAGCTGAATGTCTTAATACAATCACGTGAAGATGAAGATGTTTGCTCGGCTGAACAAGCTCTGGTTTGTCTCAACTGGAAATAAACTGGCAGAATTAGTGGAACCAGCAGCTTCTAGGAAATCTTCACTGAGCTCCATTGATGCTATATTGTGGCTTGTTTGTCATGGATTTATGGAAAAGCTGTTGTTGTTTCACTGGTGATTGGGGGACTTTTCATTTTGGTCACAGGACCTACGATGAGATCAGTAGTAGCCGGACTGTTGCATAAAGCTCATGTTGTTGAACCAAACCCCTCAGGCTGGAAATGGGTCACATCTCTGGTAGTTTTCCAGTACAGCAGCCTCCTAATGTTGAACTGAACTGGATCTGTGTAACCAGAGTTAGTAATGATCCTTTCTAAAGCCCCAGCATGATGCTGCCACCTCCATGCTTGATGGTTGGTTCTCGGGTCTCCAGTCTTCCTTCTGTTTCCAACCTTCATAAGCTGCTGACACATCTGAACAACAAGCAGTACTGGAACCGATCTTTGGTTCATCAGAAGTTATTCTGGTTCTCTGATCTTCAAGTATTTCTCAAACCAATCAGAACATAACACCTGAAACGCCTTCACTCAGAGCCAGCGAAACCACTTTAATCATTAATCTGCGTCGAGATGACGTGTTGTGAATTGGTGCTCTAGAAATAAACGAAACTAAATTGAAAGATTATTGAAAGTTGAGCATAAATAACAGATTCAACTTATAAAGCTGCTTTAAAAGGAGCAGGTTCATTTATTGGGATTCTGGAAAGTTTCCTTTACATTTTTTTTTTTCTTCAGCATCGGGTTGGTTGTAGTTTGTGCCACTAGATGGCATTTTATACAACAGTTAATCCTCAAAGGAGATCAGTACAAGCCTGACTCCTCCTGGCCAGTGGGTGGCGCTCTCACTCTGTCACGCTGTCGTTCCAACTTTCAGCGCTACTGTTTGTCAGCCGGTTGCCAGATCCTCTGATGCTTTTTAAATCATTTCTTTTGCGCTTGAATCTGAGAAATGCAACGCAGAGAAGAATCCGTTTATCGGCTTTAGAAGAGCTTCAGTTTCTATCGATGCAGAATTTTTTTTTTTGTCAAAGTCGGCATCAGAACCAGGAAAAAATAACACATTTTACATCCATCAACTCTCGTGAAACAATGATTAAATTATTGACTTTAGTTGGTCTATTAATTATTTTACATAAGTTCACGTCTTTGATGAAAAGTTGCAGCTATAAACTTAAGACAAACATAGAGAGTAAATCTTCTTGTAATGGAGAAGAATTGAAGCTGTTTTGTTTTTTACTTATAAAAAAATTCATTTAAACAGGAAGTTGGATGGAGATCAGATCTCCAGTCTGATGAGATTTGCTGCTCCTTCTTCCTGCTGGCTGAAGCGCTTTCGTCTCTCCTCGTATAAAAAGGTATAAATCCCACTCATTAATTCATCCCCACAATTTTCACCCATAAGCCTGTTTTTTGATGCTCCCTGTCAGTTTGTCAGCATTTAATTAGCAGCATTGTTCTTTTTAAAGGTCAGCAGCAGCCGTTCTTTCAATAAGTCCCATCTGCTGTTTCAGGGAACGTTTCTCTCACGCTGATCATTAAACATGAATGTGAGAAAATGGGATCAAAAATTAGCTTCAGGAAACTGTTTGTTTTGGAAGAATGGCTGTAAGACGCTACAGGAGGTTTGACTGGAGTTGGCAGCTTTTGAAAGGAAAGAAAAGGGTTTTTTTTAAATACTTTTATTTTTTATCAATAACTTCCGACCGACTAACAGGACTGGAAGCATAAAGAGAAATAATGTCCAAATGAAAGACTGTAAAGAAACGTCTTCAGGTTGGAGTTGAGCTCCAGTCTTTGAGACCCTTA
This sequence comes from Jordanella pulchra, assembly GCA_034780135.1. Classification (NCBI taxonomy): domain Eukaryota; kingdom Metazoa; phylum Chordata; class Actinopteri; order Cyprinodontiformes; family Cyprinodontidae; genus Jordanella; species Jordanella pulchra. The sequence continues at coordinate 12,447 of JAUZNJ010075503.1, read as the reverse complement.
AAGAAGCTAAAGGTCAGTCGATCCGACCAGAACCATCTGGATCCAGGTCCAGGATTCATCCATCCACTAATTTAGAGTCCTCCTCCTTATATCCACTCACACTCTGCACAGCGCTGGTATTTCTGACAGCCCACAGCATGATGCTGCCACCGCTGTGCTTGCAGTTAGTTCAGGGTTCTCCCCTCCTGTAGCGTCGCTCTCATCATTCTGATCATCCAACAGTTGGACCTTCAAATCTTTCTTTGGGTGGATGTGGGCAGATTTCAGAACCGTTCTGGGGCGGCAGCTGTAACCCAGCAGCAACGGTTCTGGACAGAAATGAGGAAGGAAAAATTCTCCTTTGAACCCGGGTTCTGCTGGCGGGTCGCCTGGGAAAGCTGATGGGGGGGGTTATAAAATCCAGACATCAGCAGCATCTTCACGCCTGGTTAGGTTTTTAGCAGCTGCTCAGGACTTCAGCACTCGATGGGTTTGGGTCCAAACAACACGGCGGGCCTCTTCACACGCCTGACTCACGGCTCCTGACGGCGCGTTAGGGGACTGAGGGCCGGGAGGTGAGAATGGGCGAGCGGTGCCGTCCCAGCGGTCCGCTCTGACGCTCACATCTGGACCTTCTGGCTTCCTGTTCTGGTTCTGAACGGAATCAACAGGAACGCATTGATCTGAGGCAGCGGCTCTCTGACAGACGGACACGTCTCGGCAGGAGCTGCACTTACTTCTCGCTCGTATGGATTTTCAGACGCAGCGGATGACAGGGGCGGCGGTAACCGCGGCAACAGGTGAGGGCTTCCTGCAGAGCAGCTCCTCATCCTCGGCTTGAATCAGAACCCTGGAGCAATGGACCCGCCTCTGCCGGGTCAGCGCCGCCTCACAGCGACATGTGGCTCCTGAGCGGCTCCCTGGGGCCCCTCAGACTCCACAGCCAGATTATTGCAGGGAGAGTTAGATACTCAAATCTATTTGATCAAAGGTTGAAATCATCTTTGATTTTATTATTTCTTCTATTTTTTACTACAAAGTAAAACAGGTAATAATTAGACGAGGCTGTTTTTTGTAGAATAAAGACAAATTTATCACTTTAGCTGAAAACAGTTATTGATTAAATACAACTTTGTTTAAGAAAGAAAGAACTTCTAGAGCAAATAATGAGAAATTTTTACAACCACTACTTCAATAAAAGTAACTAACTTGGACATGTTAATATTTATTTATATTATTACATGTTAAACTTTCTTTCACTTAACTAATTTCTCCAGTATAATGAAACAATTCATTTTGAAGCAAAACTTTGGTTATTTTAATCGAATTTCACTGTTTCTGTCTTAAAACAACACATTTTAAAGTTGAAGTAAAAACTTGAATTAATGCAAATGAAAATGGAAAAAACCAAACAAAACTCAGCAAAATGTTTGAACTATAAAATAAGATGATTTATGTTCCAAACTTATCTTATTTAACTTTATAACATCAAATGATCTTATTTTAAGGGCAAAAATACTCTTTCTGTTGGCAAAACATTTATCAACCTGTAATTAAGCTCAAATACATTTATTCTAAGACATTCCTGCTCATTTTAGATCCGTTTTTTGTGCATTTCCTATTAATTCTGCCTTTTTAAAGGTGTTTCATTCAAGCTTTATTTAACCAGAAAAAGCTTTCCAAGGTTTGAAAACCTTTTTTCCAGGAAGTCCTGGACCAGAGGCAGCAAATGTTACATCACAATAACAATCAATGATGCACAGTTAGGATGCAGTTATTAAAGAAACAACTGATGGAGGAAATCTCAGGTCACCTCCGTCTGATCTTCAAACTGTTTAGTAAAATATAAATTCAAGTATTTGGAAAGAAAGTTTTTCATTTTCTATTACAACTTGTCAAACAACCATTATTTTATAAGTCAGTTGAATCTTATTTTATTTTTAGGTATAAGAACATTAATGTTGATCTTATTTCTGTTAATTATTTGTCCGAGGATCATTTAAGAAGCAGTTTGTTTAGAAACCAGTGAGTTCAGTTTTTTCAGTGTATTCTGTGTGAAATAAGCCCAATCAAAAATAAACAGTAAATCAGAGGAAACGGACCCGAAGCTGTGTATGTTACAGCTTGATTGGAGCTGGTTTTAACGGCCTAGTCAAAGTCCAGCCACCCCCTCAAACCCCGTGTGGCTGAAACAAACCTGGGATTTTTCATGGCCTGAGTTTGGATCTCCAGCTTGTTTTTCCTCATGTTGACGATTCAATCATGAAAAACAGATAAATTGGGTTTTGGAGAGAGAACAGCTAATGTAATCAGACCCCACAGCTTCTCTCGGCGGGTTTTAATTCATGTCAGGGAGAAAAACGACACATGGTTGATCATTAGTTAAAAAAACTCCTGGATTCCTCGCGTTCGTTCGGCTCATTTGGTCGTGGATCGGAGTCCCTCAGCGAGATGATCTGATTACATGTTGCTGAGAGCGGCAGGCTGTTCTCAGGCCGGCTGTGTCTGGAAACATGGCGGCGGGCTCTGTGAGAGCGGCCGCCGGACTCTGGCCGGCGTTAATCGTGTTTGTTCCCTGCTGAGTTGATTTGATTCAGTTTTATTTATGCAGCAGATGAAGTCGCCTCGGGGCGCTCACAGGGAGATGTGTTATGAAAGCTGAAGGCCGATGGGGACAAGAACCAACAGAATTTCATAATCATGTGCAGCACATGACGGAGAGCGGTTCTGGTTCTCACAGCCATAAAGAAAAAAGGTTTTTCCACCATTTTACGGCCTTAGAATCGAGTCTCTGACCTGTGAGACCGAGAGGAAGGAGAAGGATTGATGGTTTTCAGGGAATGTTTGAGTCAGAAACAGTGTTTTAGTGTCAGTCAGACAGATGCAGCTGTCAGGTCTGGGTCCATGTTCCAGTCTCCACTCAGGTAAAGCTTCCCCACAGCATGATGCTGCCACCACCAAAACGCCAAACCTTTGCCTCATCCGACCTGAACTCCTCCTTCCTTGTGTTTTCTCTCCACTTTTGATGAAACAACATGGATGACCGTATTTCACCTGAGCTGTGAATCTCTGCATCTCCTCCATAAACAAAGTGTTTGCCCCGATGGTATTCTGATCGTCCTTTTTTAGCCTAAATGGGACCTCAGCACTGGGTGCATTGAACTGACATAAACAGATGTGGCGCCACCTACAGGCAGCAGTGCAGAACTACCAGAAAGCCCGATGGCCGTCGATGCCTCGCAGAAAACCGAGTGCGGAGGATGGGGTTAAAAAGCCTCGCTAGCACCAGGAGCACTATTACCAAGGACATGTGCTCTTGTGTCGATCAACCTCACAGCGAAATCAGAGGGTCTCCAGAAATGCTTCCTCAGCTCTAGTTTACTGAAACGCTTCGACTGTTTTCACACCATAAGTCCAGTTTCATCCGTCTTGGAATCAAATATCTTCTTTTGCTCCTGATTTTGAACATTTGTTTGTTTGTTTTTTTTTTTGCAACTATGCCGGGAGGAATCTGGGTCACATGATGTTGTCATGGTAATTCATGTTTGTAAATACCTTTCTGGCCTCACTGTCTCAAACTGAACAGAGGTAATGCACTGCGATAAAATGAACTCCTTTATCTTTGCATGAGTTTTAATCCGCTGCAGAAGAATCGGTCACTTATCGCTGTGAAGGACCGCTAGATAAGGAACCTGAAGCTTTTTTACAGCCATAAACCAGAAGATGAATATTATTTGAGTAAATCAGCTGTAAATCAGGAGTACTTGGCTTTAATGGGCTATCGACTGGGATTGAACTGCTTCTCTCTGATGGGACGTCTCAGCAGTTTGTTTTTAAGCACAAAGCAGCTGCACCAAAAAGGAGCTTTTTGTTTTTTCCGCAGCGTAAATGAACCACAGTGGACATTCCTCTGTTTATGGAGGCCCTCGGGTGGATTTGGATCACGCCTCATGACAGAAATAGATGTGGACGTTCAGAGTCACATGTGTTGGGGTTTAAAGGGGGCTTTTTTCCCCCACGGGTTTTTGTATCAGCTCAATGTGAGAAGACATTGGAAAAACCCCTGGAGGTGATGCAGAAGGAGGCGGCTACGCTCTTAAACACGTCGCTCCTAAAGCAGACGTGTTGCTGTTGGTCGTCCGGCCTATCAGGAGAACATCTGACACGTCCTCCATCCTAAAAATGGAACAAAATAATCTAAAAATGATTTAAGTAAAGACGTCAGAGAGGCACCCAATGACATTAATCATAAAAATGATGAAAAACTGCACGAAATTTAACAAAAAACCCAAATGATTCGAATGAAATCCACCAGGAGAGAGAAACCATTAAACCACAGAAAGGTTTAAAACCAGCAGATGGAAACAAAAGGATGAAGAAACATAAGAAAGATGAAAAGAGATGGAAAATTGACAAAAAGTAAAACCTCACTTCAGCATTCATTTGTTAGTTATGTTCCAGCTTCCTCCCCCACATTATGCCCCTGGGCAAGGCACGTCCTCCCTGGTGTAGAGGACGCTGTGGGTCACTCTGACTAGATGAACCAACCAATAAAACCTTAAGGAGAGACTCTGGCTCCAAACGGATGGAGAACAATTATAAGAACATGATGGAAAAACGATCAGCCTCTAAAAATACCACCAAGCGATTCATGCTTTACCCTGGAGGACAGAAGGATGTGAAGACATGTTCAACGACACGTTAAACTGTATGAAAATCGTCTCAGAGGCACGACTCAGCGCCTGGGATCAGAAAAACCATGAAGATTTACAAGAATTTGATTTAAGGCTGTTGTTAAAATGACGTAAAATCGTAGAACCAGGTCCTGGAGCTGTAAAACAGGCCCACATGACCATCCCTACACTGCCGTGCTGGACACTGGGTGGAAAGGTTATGAGGTGAACATTGCTCCAGACCTGTTGGTCGTCATCCACAGCAGCCGTATTGGTCTGAACTCTGTCCAACTGTCCCTCTGGTCTGAGATGGAGCTACAGGGTTTGTTCTCGGAGCGTTGGATGCTCTGGATCTGCTGGGACGTCCTTTCCCCTGGAGACTAACGGTTGTCCTGTACTGAGCAGGACTGGACCAGTTGGTAGATGGATGCATTCTGGGCTCTAAGGGACCAACTTCTATCAAGCTGGATGGTTGTTTTGATGTGTAACTTCTAGACCATGCTGGCCTCTGTAATCTTTTCCCCTCTGAGATTAAGGCAGGGATTATTCGCTGCGTCCGTTGTTTTAGCTCTGAAGGACAGACTGGATCTCCTCTGGCTGCAGCTCGTGTCTCTGTTCCGTCATCTGGTCCTTCATAGGTGAACACCGCTTCCTCCCAACCCGGTACAGCTTCACGTTTTTAAAGGAGGTGCATTAATGTGTTTCCCCCCGTTTGCTGACAGCTGTTATCAGCTGGGAAAACATCCACAGATCCTGCTCCTGGTAGAAGACGGTAACTCCAGACACCATGTGAAAACCGGGGCAAGAGGCAGAGGCAGGTGAAGCAATGGGTGAAGGAATGAAATAAGGGGAGAATAAAAGGCTTAGAGCTGCCACTGATTCTGTTTGTTGAACTGGTTAATCAGATCAGCAAACAAATCAGTCAGCAGGGATTTTATTTGGCTCCTGGTCGGTTCCCCTGCAGGAGGAAGAGGTGATAGAAGCATTTGGCTTGACCTTTAAACCAGATTTAACACGGGCGAGGTTTGGAGAGGCTTGCTTCCACACGCAGAGAAAAACTCTCTAAAACTCTGATGCACGTGGAGCTTTCAGAGGAAAGGAACGAAGACGCAGGAGTGCAGATCAGTGGTTTCACCTGGATCATTCCCACCTGGATGGACACAGTTTGAGCCCATCATGGTTGGAATAAATAAGAAGAGACTGTACAATGGAGCCATCCCCAGGGATGACCCATGTTGGACTCATTGGCTGGAGAAGATCAGACAGGTAACGGATACCAGCAGCGCGTGCTTGGCTCCCGAGCCTCTTAAATGCTTCCAGGGAAGGTTAAAGGCTATTTGTAGTTGCTCTAGTTGACTTAAAACAGGAAGCTCCTTAATCTGAGGATCAGCAGCTTCTGAGAGCCTTTAATCTGGTTCCAGAAACTAAGTGGCAGGTATGCAGTTGTTCTTCAGAAAAAGCTCCTGGATTTCAGGAAAACCAAAGGGTTTGAGTAAAGCTGTGGCAACCATCGGCAGGAGAAAGAATAAATGGAGATAATTCTCTAAATAGAGAATTAGCACAACGTTTTTTGAAGGTGAAGTCAGAACATCAGCTCTTCTCACTGTCACCACAGACTGGAAACTAAATCTTCTGGTTTTGTGATTCTTAAACACTACTTCCAAGTAAAAACCTCAAAATAAAGTGTGAACTGCCAGATGCACTGATTACTGACTGATTTATGTCAACACGAGTCGGAACCAAAGTCAGACTAAGAGTTTGTTTATTTTTCTCCAACAGTGATAGTTTCATTTTATGCAACTTTCCTCAATGGCATCCTTTAAATTGATCCTAAGTGATGGACTTTAAGGCGGTGTCCCATTAACCAACCAATCAGCTCAATCACCAACCTGGCATCCATCATCTAGCCCTTAACCAACCAACCCACCCAACTTCTCAACTAACAACCAACCTAATTCATTCTGGTGGATCTCAAGGTGTTTCCATCCCCAAAGGCCGACCATGTTGAGTTCTGGGTATGGCCCCAGTGCATCCTTCCTCTACAATACCTGGAATATTACAAGGCACCTCCAGGAGATCAGGTGCAACAATCACCTGAGCTTGGGACCTGGACTTCCACTCCAGGGATCACCCAGATGAGGTCAATCATTCCTCTGGAGATACGGTTGAGTCTGGCCAATTCTAGGAACTTTCTACTCAGTGGGAGACCAAACCAACAGTTTTATTTTACTGCAGACTAAGTCGTGAGCAATTTACTCTTGTCTTCTTCATTCTGCTGGTACAAGATGTTCCGATACTTTAACCCCACCAGCTGAAGGAGAGACTCACCTTTGATCCCTAAAAAGCTCTTTATATTTTTTTGTCTGGTTCAGAACAAATACCTTAGTTGAGCTGATGTTCTGTGTCTGATTAAAAACCTTTAGAAATCCTTGTCATTAAATGAAACACAATGTACCTCATCCAGGTCTGAAAGGTTTATTTGATTTTAGATATTTTCTCAGTGTATTAGTGAAGGAGAGCTTGATCAGATCTCTTAATCTGCTTGTTTTACCATCTAGGAGTTTGTTTTATCGTGCATCCATGAACTGTCACACTGCATATGCTCAGCGGTCGTGACCGAGCGGTTCAGTGGACTAAGCAGATTACAGGCATTTGCTTTCAGCGGGCCTTATATCCCTATATCTTACTGCCCTCGTATAAGAGAACAAAAGTGGGCAGGACTAATTACTGGAGCTTCACTGCCTCATATTTGTGCACATTGAGGTCAGTGTAGTAACAAGCTCAGCAAATGAACCCGTCATTTTCAGAAAAAGTAGAAATTGCATGAAAAGCGCTTTTGTTGCCGAGGCTTTTCCAGAATCCTTAAAGTCCTCTTTCTTAAAGCTGGATTTGGAGCAGAATAAAGGTTTGCTTTGGAAATGCCAGAAATTCTGATTTTAACACCAGTGTTGGATCTTGGTCCGAAAGCGATGGTTTGTTTCAATGATGGATGCAGTCAGCTTTAACAATGTGTGAGCACAACACTGATTGAGTAACGGGTTTATTCTACTGCTGCTGTTTGTCTTTCTTACACTGGTTTTAATACCAGTCAAAGATAACCTGAGTAAATGCAAAACACAGTTTTCACATTTTTTCGTAAAGGAAATAAGTCCATCCAATCCAACTTGGCAGAGTGATGGATGCTCAATCCACCAGCTAAAGCAGCAGCTTCTATTTAAACTTTTTCATAACTGGCAGTTAGTCTTAAGAGGAGGAATTTCATCCAAATTCCTTTGAGTTTAGCCAAATGAGAGCCTTTCCAAGCATGTTTGGGGCCGTTTCACAGATGATTGAACTGATTTGAGTCTGGTCCTGGACTGTGAGAGTCAGAACTGTCTGGCTTCCTATCGGCAGTCAGATGTTGACTTTTTGGTGCACATTAAACAATGCAAAAGGTTTTAGAAGGTGAGGTGGTGAACTATGGCTGATGAACCTTTAATAGATTAACCATTCTATAATCAAAATGAAACTAAAGGGGAAAAACACTGTTTATTTTTGACAAATCGTATCCTCTCAATATTCACCAATTATTTTTGATGTTTTCCAACCCTACAATAAGTTTTCCAAATATTGGAGAGGGAATGAAACCCCAGACCATCACACCACCACCACCATGCTAAACACAATATCTTCTGTTCTTGTAATGGTCTGTTGCTTTTACTCCAGGTGTTCCATGAAAGGTCCACTTGTGTCTCATCAGTCCACAGAATATCGGTGGTATCACCAGGATGTTTAGGGGTAAATTTGGGAGGGGTATTTAGGTTCTTTTGGGTCTGCAGTGATTCTTGCCTTAGGACGCTCCCGTGGAGCGCTGTTTCTGAATCATGACCTTTGACCTTATCTGAGACCTCCTGGTTGAAGGCCAGCCTCTCCTTGGAATGTTTGATCACTGCTCCCGTTTTCTCCATTTCTGGATGATGGTTCTCACTGTGGTTCCCAGTTGACCCAAAGCCTTAGAGATGCAACCATCTCCAGTCTGATGGATGATTTTCAGTCACTTGTTTCTGTTCTGTAATGTCTTTAGATCAGGACATGATGGGTTGTATGTATTATAATATGTTGTATTTTTCCAATCCATCTGTTACTAAAACTGAAAGCTAATGGCTGCCTTTATCTAAAGGTATTTATTGCCCAGCTCGGTGTAAGCTAATTCGCGGCTAGCATAGCATTAGCTTAATTGGTACATGACTTTATATACGTGGATAGATGCTAACCTGTAGATGGATGCTATTTATAAAAATATTGATGCTACTGCTCTGGAAAGTTTTCACACTCCTGTTAAATAATGTATTAATTCTGGGTACATTTTCTGAGGGGAAGTTAAATAAAATTAACTGCTGTCAAGTTGAAATGAAGCAACTGGAAAAGCTATGATTTTATTTTTTTTACATATTTACTCATGTTGAAATGATAAAATCAAGTGTAGCAGGAGGAATATGTTTTTCCTCACTGTTAGCATTTCCTGATCGTAGGCAATATTGGAAAAAGTAATAGAAGTGGTGGTGGGTTTAAAGGCGAAGATTCATTCATTCATTCTTGCCCATCTTGTTCCCTCTTCCTTTTTCTTTCTCACACGTTTGTTTTTCAGTCTTAGTTTTCCTTCAACTTATTGTTCTTTTTTTTCTATGATTTTTCTATCAGTTGTCTACTGTTTTTAAACTTAGACATAATATATTTGCAATCTCCTCAAAAAACCATCAGTGTTTAGACCAGTGCCTTACACCATACCGCAAATTTTCATCCGAAGGATAAAAGAGCATTTTTGTTTCAGATGCACTTTAGAAACCAGCTATTTTTAGATGAGAACCTGAGGTGACTCTAGTATCATTTTATAAATGTTAGCCTTTTCTTTAATTATTTAAATAGTTTCCTCTCCTGGCATATACCAAAAACTGCTAGATTTAGCTCCAAAATATTTTTCATCTGGAGGTACAAGCCCACCAGAAGAAATGTGCATTGATTAAGGGGCTTATCTCTCCCTCCTTATATTTCTCAGTTCATACTGTTCATTATTTGTTTCTTTTTTACCAAATAATTTATTATGTCTGTCAGCAAATTTCATATGTTCAACTCTGTAGACTAACAAACCTAAACCTGACAGCCTGTGTTTGTAATCGCTATAATAAATTATCAAAACTAACCGTGAAAATGAAAACTAAAAGCCCCAATCTATTCTGGTACATCTGCAAAAACAGATCTAGAAATAAATACAAATGTATTAAATGCTTATAGACTCTGCAGGCAGCACTTTAAAAGATGTTTTATTTTATTTTTTTTTAAATCATCCTTTTCAGATTTCTCTCCTTGCCTCTCCCTGATACCACAACTTCCTCTGTGTTCCATTTTGGCCATTTCTTACTCTTTTTGTTCATAAAAGCATGGTTCATTTTTCACTTCTCATCTTCAGTAAAAGACATTTTTTTTACTCTGTGAACGTTATCAAAAGTATTAACACTTCCTAGCATAAACCAAAGCCTAATCTTAGAAAGGATGAGCTCAGTGAAAACTAAATTATTTAATTCACATATCCCATAATATCATGAAAAGCTCCAGCTCTGCTCATTTATATTTTGTTTTTCAAGGGCGGTGCAATCAGCTCTTCTTATACTCGGTAGCGTTAACAGGAGTAGAACCGGCTACAGTGTTAGCTGCTGTTATTAGCAACAAGACATTGATCGGCCAAAGCAGGTTCTGTCCCCAGAAATCAGGGACCTTACTGTTAATTTAACATGTTTTTGTGACATGGAAAAAATCGGACGAATACATTGGAAGTTTATTAACTTTAGCTTGAGCTAGCCTAAATCATCTGCCTTTTAAAATGAACACAGACAAATGTAGTGTTAGCCAGATTAGCGAACTGCAAATGTACATCAGATAAGAGACACATCTCAGCTGTCTTTAAAAGATTTTCATATCACTTAATCAACTCTGACGTTGAAAGGGAATTTAAAAAGCTAGCTCCATTAGGACGACATAGCTAAGTGTCATGCTAACGGAGCATGCTAACTTAGCATGAAGCTAGCTCACCTGTTGCATCCAATTACCTTAAGAAAGAACTTGTTTATTCATTACATATTAATGAAATGATAGTTTAATCATTTTTCATGACATTTGTTTTCACCCATCTTTTACTATTGTTTGCTAAAATAAATATAAAGAAAGGTTAACCTCTGATGATATTTTAAACCTCTTAAATATGTGTCTGAGAAATAAACAGTAAAGAAATTTCTGTAAGAAGATTGTTCTCCTTGTTGGGATTATTCAGTAAGCCGTCAGAACCGGGACATAATGAATGTTCTCAGGGGATGATTGAGGTTTAGAGAAATCATTGTTTGTGTTACTCTGCAAAAAGGTTTCTGTTTCTACATACGTTTTGTCGAATGAGGTGTTTGTTAGCATCGTTTAATATGACATTGAGAAGCGGTTTTCTGACGCACCATGGAGCTTCAGAATAGATGAACACGACAAGTCTTTTATTTTAGGAATTAAAAACAACATACTTTAAATATTTTAATCTGGTTATAAAAATAAATAAATAAAAAAAGAAAACATTAAATCATCTCAGAGACTTTTTTTTTTCTAAAAATAAAGGACAACATGTTCTAGAAGTAAACCTCTGTTGTTTTTCATTGTTTGTTTTGTTTGGGGAAAACATGCTCCCCCAATGGACATGTGACCATGCAGCCGTGTCGTTCATGGCTGATCCGGCTGGGGGGGTGGTGGTGATCCTGTGTCACAGCAGAGAGGAAATCACGCTGCTGCCTTTGAAATCCTATTGCATCCCGTCTCTGGGGCTTCTGTTCCTGGAGGACGTCACGCTGGAACTAGACTTTCCCACCATCGTTCCATCGCTGTGGGGACATAGAGGGAACGGGAGGCTCATGTTTGTCTCTGTTTGTGTGGACAGGTTGTCAGACGGAGGCAGGATGCTGTGGTTGCTGTTCTTTCTCCTTCCTCTGGGGGGCAGCAGCAGTTTCATCGCTCAAGATGTCGCTCATAAGGCCAGACACAACCACGGTGAGTTCCCAGCTGCTGATTGGTCAATTATAGATCAGGAAGTCGTTGATTAATGAGAATATGCAACATTAAAGTCATGTTTTTAAGATTACCTGCTACCTGCACAAATATTTTTTACAGTATGTTTATGATTCTGAAACATATGTAGGTTCATAAAATCACAAACATGAATATAGTTTCAAAAAATTAATATTTATAAAGATTTTTATAATATGATTGGACAGATTTCTTAACGGGACGATAAACGTAAATCAAATCCTCGTAAAGTTTAAAATATTTGAGGATGGATAGAAATATGTAAAATATAAGATAAAACAATGTCATTAAACAAAACTTTGACATTAATCTATAAACATATGTTGAATTTCAACTTAAACGCTGAAAAACATTTTGATACAAAAAAAGTTTTTAAACCAAACAGAAAATTTGCATATGCAACTAAATTCTTAATGAACAACAAATCTTAATTTTCTTACGTTTCTTCTTTTTGCACCAAAATGTTTTAGAAGAATCATAAAAGCCTTAAATTTTGCAAAACTAACTTTTGTAATTTTTCCACACATTTTTTTAAATCAAAATGTGGTTATAATGGACATTTTTTATTTATATTTTTTAAATCATTTACAGATTTAGGATGCTGTTAAGTTCATTTCAATTAAGAATTCGCTCTGGGGGTCCCCTTGGGCGTCTGGGGCTCTGGGTCTCCCGGCGCTGGTCTCTACGCTCTCGCGGGGTGCGT
>JAUZNJ010075492.1:0-24933 GCA_034780135.1 Jordanella pulchra | reverse complement strand
ATAATATAATATAATATAATATAATATAATATAATATAATATAATATAATATAATATAATATAATATAATATAATTTTTATGGGTAAAAACGGGCAGATGGATAAAAAAGCAGTTAAATACAAAATTTTGATGCTATCTATTGTCTGCTTGGATTGTGAAGATTTAGTGTTGATGTCAGCATGGAGAAAATTAGTGTTAAAACTGGTTTAATGTACTTTTTGGGACCTTAAATCCCTTCCATCAATATTTGGCACCTATTAATAATAAACAAATATACCACTATACTATTTAGGTTTAACCTAATTTTATAGGGTCCTTGTCTCAATAAAACGGGTCAAATTCTCCTCTTTTCTCCATGTAATTTACATGATAGCTTTCTCTCATAGAAAAATCCAGCATCACAAGCCATGCCTATCGACGACACATGCGTATCCATGTGCCTGTTTCATATACCCACCAAAAACTAACAGCACCTGCTCATCATTATCTCAGCACATCCACACACATGCCTTCTTTTAGCATAAAGACGTCATGTGTCTGAATGACTCGGTGTGTGTTGGCTGAGAGCACTCTCCATCTCCATCTCTTTCCAATACACCCACCTTCCACACAAAAATTGTTAAAAAACCCTCCCTGCGGTCTTTGTGATTCCCTCTCATTTTTGATCATTGCTTATCTGTTTCTCAAACAAAAAGCAAACTGTTGAGTTTAGTAAAATCTAAGGGAATACTCTCTTTGTACAGTGCAGTTCAATAGTATCTATAAACGTATCTGTTTTTTTTACTTACCTCAAACCTAAATGTTTATGATGATCAGTTTCATAGCTACAGGTTGTTGAACATATGATTTCATTTTATAACTGAAAAAAATAATCATACAAGCGGATCTGTGAAAAGGCTATTTTCTCAACTGCCACCTTCAAATACTTTGTAATACTGACAATAACACTGTCATATCACTGAGGACTGTGTTTGCTACATATTTAGTTTGATTTTGACACCTTGAAAGTTTTTTTTCCACCACATACAGCTTGTTTAAGGTCATGATATAACATTAAATACAACATGCATGCTTGGTTTGAGGGATTGCTGTCGAGTCAGTAAGTCGATGCAATCAGCTGGTTTTCCTTAGAAAACTTGTAACCAGTCTGACTGTGATCTGATTGAATTGTCTGTGTAAAGTTATTGAGATGATGATATGTGTTATGAATTAGTGCTATATAAATAAGCTGAATTGAATTAAATGAAATCAGATTTAACTATAATTTTGACAAGTCCACCCTATAACCTTTATTTTATTCAGTTGGAGAAGAAAGATGTGTTTAAGCTTAAGGCTAACATTTCACTCCCTACTGGGGAGCAAGACACTGTGTTATCATGTGAATTTAACAACAAATAGAAAATAGAGGGGCACCTTCCAGAAAACTGCAATATTATCTTGTCTTTGCATTCTGTTTGGTTAGGAGTCGCTCTAGCCATAGTTTTGTCAGATCCCTCCTTCCTTTTTTGGAATTGTGAAATCTTACTTTGAGTCAAGTGAGGTATGCAGATTTTTAAACCATATCCCAGGTTCTTTTGCCTCTTGATTTATGTTTTAACAGGAGGCAGAAGAACTTTTTTTTGTATAAATTGGCAAGTTGGGTTTTGTATTTTGTTTCCCTTCATTAATACAATACTGAATTCTATATTCACTGAAGTTAATTCTGCATCAAATCTATTAAGATTGAATTGAAAAAAATGTTTTTTATGGTATGTAATACCCAACTCAACATATAGGTAAAATAACATATAATACTTGGTAAAAATAATAAAACATATCGGAAAAGGTTTAAATTTCATTTCATCTTTATTTGCAGCAGGTTGCAACAGTTAGAGAAGAATTTTCAAGTGAGTTGTATTTTCAGCTGATCAGAAATTATTCACAAGCTAATCAAAAAGTAGGATTTTTGTAACAATCTACAGAAATCTCTTTGATTGCCAAGACTTTCATACTGGTGTTTTCCTTGCTATAAAGTAATAGAAAACTTAAAGAGATCCCAAATCTGTTACCATTTTCCTTTGGTGAAAAAGTTTTTATGAATTGTGTTTTTGGCTGTGTAGTGACAACATGTTTATCGATTCAAAGAAGGAAAGGCTTTGACTATCCTTGTAGTCTTTGTAGTAAGCAGTTTCTAAATACAATTACATTATGTGTTATTTACAGAGCTGATGTGTAAAGTGTACATTCAGTATTTAGTTATGTGACCTATACATGTTTACATATCATGTTTGTAGAAATAACCAATTCTTAAATATGGTTAGCAAAATGACATCAAAGTGGTGCTGAGATAAAAAAAACAGTAACTTTGCCATGAAGTTCGATTAATTACTTGATTCCAACTTAAGGCATTTTAGCTTGTCTATTAGATTAAAATGTTGCTGCCTCAGCAGCAGCTTCTTCCTGCACTGTTGCTGAGTTTTGACTTCTGCTCTGGTTGAAGACTGTCTTCTGTTCTGGCTTCCAGTGGATCCAAACTCGACTCCACAGATAACACCTCCTCCACCAGCCTCCTGAAACAACAAGCATAGTAACAAATTCAGACTAAGATTTAGGTTTTAGTGTGGATGGTGCTTTTAACTAGACAAACCGATCAGTGCAATCGTGAAGTCCAGTATTTTGTTTTTGAAAAAGTAATTTGTGCTGTGATTACTTCTCAGTTGGATTATTGTAAAGCCTTGTATGTTGACGTAGGCACATAATCTTTGCATTGCCTACAAATTGTTTAAAAGGCGGTAGCTCTTCTTTAAACAGGAGCAAAGAACTACAGCACATATTTTCGTTTTTTGCCTCTTTGTTTGCTGCCTGTTTGTTTAAGCATTTGATTTTAAGATTTTGATGGTGGTTTTTAAAATTTTAAATGGTTTGATCCCTTCATATTACTAATCAAAAATAGGGATATGAAGTGGCTAAATTGAGTCCAAGTAGCTTCTATGATATCCTGTGATCGTAACATTTACACTTTAGTAAAAGCACTTCAGTCATCCTACCTTCTCTTAGAAAGATCCAGGATAAAACTTATTGGACTTTTGAAATTTGTGCCGCTAAACATCAGAGTGTTTTACCTTTTTTTGCTGAAACTGTTGAGACTTTAAAATCTTTGCTCAAGACAGATTTCTATTCCTTGGTGTTTGATTCTAAAATAGTTTGAGTTTCTCTTATAATGATAGTTAGGGAGTATTTTTGTTGCAAGTTATATAAATTTATTTCTGGAAAATAATTTTGGTTGTTTTCATTGAGCTGTAAAACACTTTGGTCAACATGTGTTGGTGTTTTTATGTGCTATAGAAAGGAATTGACATTGACTTTGATATTCACAAACAGCAATTGAATATGTATAGAGGTAATTAGAGCAATTGATATGAATGAGGTCAGGGTTTATTTAGAGCTTAAAATCTTCATTGTCTTTGATACAAAGCATTCCTATTTGCCACCTTAAGCTGAAATAGAAAGTTACAGATAACAATAGATAGAGAGCCATTTGGAAGCTGATCCAAAAGAGCTGAACTTCACATCGCTTGTAATTCCCTAAGCACAAATCATAGCAGCTGGTCAAGTCAAGCTCTCTTGGTGGAGCTTGAACGTTAAGGAGACCACAATATTTTGGTGCGAGACCTTTTAGAACTTTAAAACCAAGCAGTAAAATATTAAAATAAATACAATGATATAAGGAAATGTAGAATAAAGAACAGTGAAGGAAAGCATAAATATTGGTAGTTGTCATGCTGCACCGTGTAAGCTATGGACATACTGATTTTTAATCAACATGGCATGTTACCTCATAGCTTCTCCAATGTTCTTGTTATCTTTCACCGAAGTTTCCATCCATGTAAAGAAGCCATTTGCCTTGCAGAACTTCTCTATACCTTCTGCTTTGACAGCCCATTGAGAAAGATCACACTGTGGCAGCACAAGACAGAGTAGAAGGCACAAAAGAGACATAATTTGTAGTAGTCATTCAGTTACTAAAATACATTGCTCTACAAAATGTACATTTTTAAAGAACGAACCTTGTTAATAAACAGTAATAGATCTTCAGATACTGTTAAACTTTCTCCTTTTAAAATCACAATGCTTTCTGTCATTCTGATAATATGCAATATGAGAACATTTAAGCTGCTCCCTGTGGTAGTCACAACAGGGAATCTTTTGCCTCCACTTAACTCTATATTCATGGATCAAAATCTCTGCATATTACTTCATCCATTAACCTTTGAGGTCTTCCACATCCCCTGCTTACTGGGAGCTCCATGTTGATCATCTTTTGTGAAGCCGTGGGTCACTGAGAATCGTTTTCTCACAACCACACATAATTTTAGGTTTGATTCTAGCTTCATCAACCATAAGCTGATGTTTGGTTGGGGTATACTTAAACCATGATATTAATTTTGGACATTGAGGACCAATGTACATGTTTCATCTTAAGCATTTTCACTGAAAATGAGAAGGTGTAGATTGCCTTATAGTGCTGCTCTGGACTTTGTATCACTAGACATATTACTATATATCAAAATGTCATCTGTAAATACAATAATTCATGTCTCGATTTGGACTCTGTTTGGCATCTGATTTCCCGGCCTCGACTTTTGTACTCGACTGAGAGTAAAGTTATACCCCTCAAGGGTTTAGGTGAACTTACTCACCCGATGTGTTCCTGTTCTGGTTCTACATCTGACGGCAACACAACCTGCCAACCGGATTATTATCCATTCTTTTGGGGAGGTAATGCACACTTAAAAGGTGTTAGCTAACCGCCGATAAATCTGATGAATAAAAGTCGTATTTTACTGTTGTTTTCAAAGTATGCAGTTTGTGGATGTTATTAAAGACAATCTTTAAAGCTAATAAAATGAAGAAATATAAAAAGAAGATTTGTACTATTTTTAATTGTAATTCAGAACATTTTAGAAGATTGGACACTGTTTTTGATTTATGTATAGATAGTTGAGACATTTAACCCTTGTTTTTTAAGTGCCATTGGTTTCCAATGTTTTAGTCAGTAAATCAGATATCTGGTCAAGAAAATATAACCCAGCCGAACATCCATAAGATGGGCCAATAGTTGGCTGCACAGTGGTGCAGTTTGTGGTACTGTTGTCTTGCAGCAAGAAGGTCCTGGGTTTCATTCCCTATTTCTGGAGTTTGCATGTTTTTTCTGTTCATGTGTGGGTTCTCTCTGGGTACTATGGCTTCTTATTATAGCCCAATAACATGACTGTTAGGTTAATTGGCCACTCTAATTTGTCCTTAGTTGTGAGTGTGTTTCCATGCTTGTATGTCTCTCTGTTGTTCTGTGTTGGACTGGCTCCCTGTCCAGATTGTACCCGGCTGCGTAGACTGCTGGACATAGGCACCAGCCACATTGCGACCTTGACAGATTAGGGGGCAGGAGATTAATGGATGGACTAAACAGTGCATTTACCATTTAATCATTTAGTATATTAAAAGTTTTATTCCGAGTAGTCTAAAGGCAAAGGTATATATAAAGTAAGTTATAAAATAAACGCTGTTTTATTATTTTATTTGGTTAAACTAAAGTATAAGAGTACCCTATAAATTAAGCTCTATTTGGCACAACCTACAATAGCTCAAAACAGTTCAATGTACTTATTTTGTAAGGGCAACCAGTTTTTTAAAGTGATGATAACTAATTGGATTTTACAGTGTGCCAAATACCAAACTTTACCAATACCAAATATCTGAAATATAATTTTTTAATTCTTTATCTAGTATTCATGGATTTCTTCATCTTATTTGACCCAAAGGAGAAGTGCAGGGATTTAATACCAAACAATAAGAAAAGAAATAATGCTTTTTTTAAACAGTACTATGTATACAGCTAGTTTTGACAAAATTGTGGATATTTTACTGCTTCTGATATCTCTGCATCTAATTTTATTATTCTACTCATTCTTAGTTTATTTTTTCCTTGTAATAATTTTTCTGAATTTGCTGCAATTAGTAGTTTGTCTTTAGTACCAGGGAAACAGTACAATATGTAAGATATATATATTTGCAAATTTCGATCATTCTAAAATTCCAGAGACTTGGAGATTAATTGTTGCAGATTAATGCTTTGTCCACAGACCAGAGGCCTTTAGTCCTCATATAGCTCTGAAAAAAACATGAGGAAGATGTTTATCCATCACTGCTAACCCTGCACGGTCTCCTAATGTATCATGCAGTGACTGAATGCACTGAATCACCTTGTTCGCCAACAGGATGCATGGGATAGAGCCTCCATTGGGCAGCATGGCCTTCTTGTCCAGGTCTTGTTTCCAGTAGAGACAGTTGTGGAAGCTGGATGAGTCTGAGACATCAAACATCACAACGCAGCCCATTGCACCTTTATAATACAATCTAGTCATTGATATGAAACGCTCCTGGCCTGGAGGAAAAAAAAACAATTCCTCAATCTTCATATATTTTCATTCTTTTCATTATTTGCTCAACTAATATTTGCATTCATACATAACAAACCTGAAATCAACCCTTTTCTTACCTGCAATATCCCAAAGTTGTACTCTGACCTTTTCTTTGTCAGACCAGTGCAGCAACTTAACAGAGAAATCCACTAGAGGTGAAAATAAATTCCACATTAGTAACACAAATTAAGTTAATCGAGGAAATCTCAGATTAATAAATAACATTAAAGCATATTTTCTAAAACAGAAAGCTCAGTTTATGAAAAGCAACCATACATTTTTTTCTACTCATTAAAAGTGATGGAAATTTAGCCTCTTTTCACAGCTAAGAATTGAGAAAGTGAGAATTGAGCAGTGAAAGAAAAAAGACAAAGAAACCGCTCATTGTTTATTATCATCAAGGACTTGTTATTTCAGCTTAACTGAGTATTTTATATGATACTAAAAAAATTTTGCATCTAGTGTTTTATGTAATTTTATGTATTTGTTTTGTTATGAAAGAGGTTTTTGTACTTTTTTGTAATATTTTATTCAAACCTTTGACTTTCATTTACCACAATAATAAATGAAGAAATCACTCAAAGCAAATACACCATATAGAACCATAGCAGATACTTAAGCAAACTCCAGTTTACTCCTTCTCCGTTTTCGCACTGTTATGAGCCCTTATCTTTAAATGCGGTTTCCCAAAAGGCTGCCATGCTGTCAGTCCAAAAAAAGCTCTACTCCAAACAAGGCAGAGCTACTGAGGGAGAACTGAGCAGTGAAAGGACAAAAAAGTGGGGACCTATGGCTCAGCAGGAGCCAGCTCTTCTAAATCAATACAAAGCATTGGCTCTCAGCCTGGGTTAAAAAGGGAACCAATCCAAGAGTAATATCTATTATTATATGTAGTTATGGGGAGCACAAGTTAATCCAGACCAGAAGAGACATAAAGTTCTTCTAATAAATACCACCTCTTTTCTGGGCCATCTCAATGTATTTGTACTTTGAAACCAAAGGGCAACCAGCACTTAGGTAGACAAATTTCTATGTCAAGGAGTTCTGGCCACACAGACGTCTGTAGCACTTGATAGCTGCTGAGGAGCACATGCAATGATTTGAAACACATGTGCTGCAATAGAAAGACATATAAAACATGAAAAGCAGAGGTACTCGAGGACCAGGTATTAGAACCACCACCTGAGAGGATTTCTCTAAGATCTATGTGCTGAACAGGCCAGTATTGGAGACATTGACCCTCTAGGCCGGGGGTAACCAACTGGTGGACTCCGGTCCGGGTCCAGACTCTGAGAAGATTTTATCCAGACCGCTGGACATTATATGTGGTAACAGAAATTTATGGTAGTTTTGCTCAAACAAGACTTTTCATCAGGCACAGCTTTGACAGCCCAGCTGGGGCTCCAGATGCCCTCAGCAACCTCATCCAATCATGTTAGACCTTTGGTCTGTTTATGCTCCAAGATGAAAAGCAGGTGAGACAGCATTTCTGATAGCTTGTACAAAAATTAGGAAGGTGGACTATGAGAAAGGCGTTGTTCTCCAGGAACACGCTACCACCTGACCGATCAGTTTAATCTACTGTGAGTCTTTGGCGACTGTAATAAGTGGCAAAGATAAACCCCTCTATGATTCCAAACATGAAAACTTTGAGGAAACTTACCAACAAGGATCTGAGCGAAGAACCATGAAAATAAACAAACTCAGACTTCAGTTAAGTGAATTGTTTTTTCTGAGCCCTAAACCTGTACATGTTTTCTACTACTTTTTGCTGTAACTGCATTCAGGTTAGGTAAAAACAAAATCTGCTGAACCAAGGTTGTATTTCATAAGTCATTTAGACTTTTATTATATTATGTTTTTACTTTTCAATCTTGCAAACTATTAAATATTATCTTTTAATGAAAATGTTCAAGATAGTCAGAAAATCGTTCTTTAAAGACCAGGAAGTATATTTTAAAGATGTATGTTATACATTATTTAATAATATACTGTAATCATAAAAAAGCATAATGAGTCGCTTTGCATTGACCATTACTGATTAAACGTGCCCATATAGAGGGAAGGACATGAGGTGGAGTTTTGCGTGCACAGGTGGGATTTATCAAAGAAAATGCTTGTTTTCGTGATTTTGTATGGTAGGATAAATCTGACATTTTTAAGGTAAAAACACTTAGTATAAATCCCATGCGATCTTTGATGAGTGAGACCCCAGAGCAGGGTTTGCATTGTCGCAGAAGAATCCACAATACATCACCTGCTTGATTGGAGGAAGCAGCCCACCACTGAACTGACTGACAACAGTAGCCGCAGATTTAGAGGAACGAACTTTCCTCCCAATTGTTTCACACTCAGCTATGAACTGTTTCAGCTCACAATGAATGTAGTAGCTTTAGTCTGTTCCATAGAACCAGATCATCCGAGAAATAAAAAATTATGGAGACATATACCTAAAGAACATGTTGACTGGGCCACCAAACTATCATGTCCTAATAAAGAGCTGTTCAAGGACCCCCTGAGTTATGGTTTGACTCCCTACTGGAACTTTGCTCTAATTCTTGCTCCCTTTTCTCTCCACCTATGTGCTGCCTTTTATGGTGAATAAAATAAACTAGCAACAGAAAATCTTTTAGAAAAAACACTAAATTAGTTTCACAGCCAGGATAAAAATCACACTGGGTTTACCGGAACAATTTATTGTTATTCAAATTCGAGCTTTGTAACAAGCTATAATTCTTCAACATTCAAAAGAACCTGGAGTGTCATATTTCCATATCAAACAATATACACACAAGTAAGCTTAGATAAAAAGCCTAGAAAACAACTTTAAAAAACAAAAAACACAATACATACCTCCCACCGTCATCTTGTACGTTTTGTTGAACTGTCCACTGACATATCGATGCACAAAGGAAGACTTGCCAACATTTCCATCCCCTACAATCAGTATTTTCAGCAAGTACTCGGTCATTTCTTTGCTTAGTAAAAGAACTTGAGAAACAGTTCAGCAGAAAAGCGCTAAGGCTCAAAGTTCAAAAAGGAAATGGTAAGCAAAGAAGAGCTTTTACAGTACCTTTGTCCGTGGCTATAAACAGGATAACCATATTACCATTTTGCAGAAGTTTAATCTAACTTTGCTATTTTAAATTCATACCTGTTTTTCAATTGTATGTTTTAACACCTATAACTGTATAACATCTTTTGTAGAACTCCTAAATTTAATCTAATGTATAAAAAAATGTGCAGAATCCTTTTTTTTCAGCATGAACTCTTTCAGATTTGCAACTGTGATCTATTGTTTATTCCCCTTTATGTAAGGAAGTCAACTGCCACATAAATAGTTCAGTAGCATAAACCACGCCTTTATGCAACTGAAAACTGTCACTGAAACCCAGCAAAAAAAAGGTAAACATCTCTGCTTAAGAGCATGATTTCTGTTTAACTATAAGGTGATTTTGCTGCTGACATTTAAAGGGCTGGATGGCCTCCATTGCAACAGTTATCAGTTGCCTTTTGTCTTCACAAAAGTCATGAAAGCAGGCAACTGTAACTTCTTTTAGCTCTATTTTTAAAGACATGTTACATACGTTTTGGAAAAACTGTGCACCGATATAAGAGTCTATGAATATGTAGAAAGGGACATTTAACTAAAGCCTAAGGTGCAATGGTGAGTTAGATCTTTGTGATGTATCAGACTTCTCCATAGTAAGCAGCATCCAACATGTGTAAAGAGCATGACATCTGCAGCATCAAATCGAGCTGAATTTGTTGATTGGTTTCGTTTGATTTGGTGGATGACATTATTTGTAAATGTAAATTTTAGTTCTAATCTGTGACAGTTATTTACGTTGTACTTAATTTGATATTTTTCAATTGTTTCATAAAACAGAATTATATGTATGTTGTCAAAAAGGTAACATAAGGAGAAAGATTCTTAAAACAAAATTGGTTTAACTCACCCAGAATCAACCAGAAAACCAAATGGTTAAAGTTGGTCAAGTTTTTGTATATGGACTCCTCAAAACTGTTTAAAATCTCTCATTGTGAAGAAGTTACAAAGTGGGAAAAAACAAACAAAATAAGGCCAGATTTGACCCGTTCAAATCTTGTCTTTTTTCATTTTATTCCTATACTTTATTTTGAATCACGTAAATTGTGTTATTGGTCCCTTTATACTGATCTTGTATTAAATATCTTTTTATGAATTTAAACCATGCTGTTTACAGAAATGCTGATGATGGTTTTGAAAAACTTCTTTAGATTAAAGGTTTTACTTTCTCCCTTTTTTTCCTCATGTGCAAACATCTTTTTAATACAATACACCACAGATATTCTGGTTACTATTACTGTCCTCCAACACTACACTAGGTAGGTACCACTGCGTAGAGTGTGCACACACACACTGAGGCCTGTGGTGTTTACCACGTTCCGAGTTTTCCTGATCTGCCAAATAGGCCATCGTTCTTGGCTTCCAAAGAGGTTTCAACACCCCACTTTTGCTGAGTCATCCTTCTGACTCACTTTGTGAGAGGTTTTTCCTGTTTATGTGCATTGTCGTGTCTTGGTTCTCTTCCCAACAACAGATGGAGTACTCCTCAGAATTTATAAATAACTGTTTTAAGACAAAGCCAGATCCATACAGTGTCCTAATATATGATCTATGATGAAAAACAAGAGCTGTGCTTACTGTTTTTTAAAGAAGACCTTTTCATAGATGCCGCAAAACATATAGTTTTAAATGTTTCCTTTTTGCATGATCAGTTAGGTAAATTATTTTTTTTCCATTGACTAGATAGTTTCACAGGGAATAATTAAAATCGCTAATTTCAATGAATTACTTCTGGAGTGTAGAGAGGACCAAATTCAGACTGATGGGTTCTTAGAAACCTGAAATGGAGAATAGAATCAAAGCTATGTTTGCACAAGAACGAATTTTGCAGATGACAGAGTGTAATAGGTTATTGTGAAAAGCAGCAGGTTTTACCAGGAGGGAAGTATTGAGGTCCTGAGTGTAACTTCGAAGTCCAAGAGGTGATGGAGAGTAAGTAGGCTGTAGGAGCATGTATTCCCAGCCGCATAAGATAACTGCCAGAAATTATTCCAGCAAGGGAGTTCCTGGAAAATCATCAAGGAGATCAACCTGGAGGCAGAGAGCAGAGGTATCAGCTGGCAAGAAAGGTTTTCACCTTCTTTCAAGAAGAAGTAGACGATGCACAGGTGTGCCACCTGTCCTTGGAAAACCATACCTTCTAGCAGGAAAAAAATCTGGCTCACACCCAAACAAAACCTGATACACCAGTATCCTGACAATCAACGATTAGCAATTGGTAGCATAAATATGTTAAGTTATAGGCTTATTTTGTAATAAAAATGTTCCTAACTGGTTTTGTGCATTAGTCCAAGGGGAGTTTGATTTATATCATAAGACTAATCATGAACTTCATTAACTGGCTACACAGTGGCGCATTTGGTAGAGCTGTTGCCTGGCAACAAGAAGGTTCTGGGTCAATATCGGCCTAGGGTTGCATGGAGTTTGCATGTTCTCTCCGGGTACTCTGGCTTCCTCCTGCAGTCCAAAAACATGACTGTTACATTAATTGGCATCTCTCAATTGTCCTTAGGTGTGCAATGTTTACAAAGTTATATTCCTTACCTTATCAAAACAACATTTCCTAATATTGTAAAAACACTGACTAAAACACAGAAGGCTTGGTCAAATAGCAGTACTGCATATGATGCTACACGAGTAAGCCCACAATATTCATTCCCAACTGCATCTCACCCTGCAGCATTGCCTCTGTAGACTACAATATGCATTTCTTTCAAACATCCTTGTTTATGTCAACGCCAAAAGAACAGGAAATGCATATGCACATAGTGCAAACTGAAAGTAAATTGAGAAAATAAATTGTCTTGTTTTTTTCTTTTGTCACAACATCGGTTTAAAGGCTTCTTTAAGGGACTTTAAGATAAAAAAACAACAACATAATCTGATGATAGTCTGACAGTGCTTTGAAACAAATGGAATGCTCACAAAATATCCTTCCTGTGACTCATTTATTCGAGAAACTGCTTCTGAAACACTTCAAGAATGTATCCAAATGAATGATGCCCCGGCGAAAGCAGGGGCGAGGATGGGGCCCTGGGGGGGGACCCCCAGGCGCCTCCGGAACTCACTTACTTACTTACTGCACAGGACATTATAACCCTGCAGGAAGGACAACACATTTAAAAAAAACAAATGTCTGTCTTCAACTACATAAAACATACCTACCACAAAAAAAGAGCACAGGACATCATAAGCCTGCAGGAACCACCACATATTAAATACAATTGTCTGTGTTCAAATACATACAACATACCTTAGTTACCATACCAACATAACCTACAATCAAGTTTTACACACACAAAAAAAGAGTACAGGACATTATAAGCCTGCAGAAACCACAGCACAATTTAAAAACAAAACCAGTGTGTACACTGAAACAACATAATTCTAACAGTTTTGGTATCTACCTAATTATATTTACATTAACCCAATTGTTTAATGGTAGCAGGGTAGAACATGAGCCAGTTGTTAAAGTATCAAAATATGATTAAGTACATGCCAAGAACTGCATTATTTCTTTTACACTCTATCAGTTATGACAACTTTTTTATGAAATTATCTCTGAACAACAAACTACATTCTATTACTGACACGGTCTGGCTAATTTTCATTACCGATATGCAGAAAAGTGCTTTGAGATGACATGCATTGTGTATTGGTGCTATATAAATAAACTGAATTGAATGGAAGAATCTAGTGAAGAATGAGAGCCAGAGAGCAGTTTAAATACTGTATGTGTGCCGATTGGCTTAGTTTGCAGGTGTGATAGGAGAGGGCAGAAGAATGAAGATAGAAAGGGGGTGAAGGGGAGACTAAACAGGGAAAATAGGAAAATGAATCCATCATTAGATAGAACAAAGAATAGAAGGAATACATAAACCAAAATGAATATGAGAAGACCCAACTAATCAAAAACAGAAACTAAGAAAACAGCAGACAAAATATGCAAAAATAAAATGTTGCCCCGCCAGATAAACTAAATGGTGTCTCCCAAATAAAAACTCCCTGAAAACTAACATTTATACATATATGTAATGGAAATGAATCATTTAAAACAAGTTGTCCAAATAATTTATATCTGTAAACTGTTTAAAGTAAATTATTACAAATCAATTTTCTAAATTAAGAATTTCACAAATTGTTTATTGATATTTGTCTGTTTTGTTAAGCATTATTGGTGGTTTATATTTTGTTTTGTTTAATGGTATTTGCACTTTGTAATATTTTGGGGGGTTATTTTTTTATGTACCCACGGGCTGCCGTAGCTAATGAGGGCAGGCCCCATAAAACTTTTGAATCATTTTACTGATGAATGATTGGAACTGTCAAGATGTTTGGCACAAAGAAATCAACATTTAGTGTTCCTTGGTGAAAGCAGCGAGTTTTCATGGTGACTGAGGTAACGGTGGTTTCTGTGATAATCATGGTGGATCTACACCAGAGAAAATAAAACGCTAAATGCTGGGGAGCTGCTGCAGCGAAAACTTGTGGATGTGTGAGAGTGACGCCTTCCATTCACTGAGAGTCGTTTGGATCGGAAGTCGGCCGCGATTTGACGCTGCGTCGGAGTCAACGCCACAACGTGGAGCTGTCTTCGCTGTTTGCATCAGAACAGAATCCGACAGGTCGCTGGCGTGGAGAGTGCGAAGTTGACTGATCAAACAACGCGGAAATAACTTGAAAATGACGTCACCCGGCTGATGTCTATGAAATTAAATGAGTTCAAGGCCTATGTTTGGTCAAATTATACAAAGAATTATTTATAAGGTATATAACTAAAAAAGAAAAAAATGAGAAATTAGAATTTTTTTTGTAACTAAATGTTAAGCATGTATGTTAATTTAATTTCATTTTAAGGTTTAGAGTTAAGATGTCACTGCCATGTGAAAAAGCTCTGCACAAGGGGGAGATTGGCCAGGAATTATACAGTTCACAGTTTTCTTCATACACTGTCTATATTATTGGAACGTGCTTAGTGCCCCCCCATTAGTAACTCCTCCATTCACTAATGCTTCATGTCTGAGAATTTTTCCAAATATACCCGACAAGCAAAGCGGAAAGCTGCATTTTTTTTTTAAAGAATATTCCAAAAAATTGTAATCTTTTGAAGTGAGTGGGACTATTTATTGGTCTCATCTCCTTGTTTGTCTCCTCCTTGTATAGTGAAATTAAGCAAGTAGTAAAAAATATAATTAGGAAAATGTAATAAAGATTTCTCTTTGAGACAAAGAGTCCACAAATATGTTAAATGTATGGGTGCTTCTGAAAAACATTTAATATGAGGCGATTACATAACTTCCATGATATATATATAAAATTACTTGCTGAATAAAATGTGTTTCTTTGTCAGCTTAGCAAATGCTGTTTGACTGCCACTTTTCTATAGGAATATATACAGTTGTGCTTGAAAATGTAGGCACACGATCATTCAAGAAAAGGCTAAATTCACAACAGTAATTCAAATAATAAAAAATTGATTAAAAAATAATAAATTGCTGAATTATGATTTAGTAAATTGAAATATAAAAATAACACAAAACGGTTCCAGACACAAATGGGCAATGGAAAAGGTTCAAACAAATCCATGGCCAACTCCACCCAGCCACCTGGTTTCATACATACAAAAAAACAAGAGGTAATACAGGAATCAAATAGAAAGCATGGTCACATTCTGGAATTGCTGTTGCTGTTGCCACAAAACATGAAGTTTAAAAAAATGCTGCTTGATTTCATGACTTAAATTCAGTCATTATTTTTTTGTGGCTTCTTGCTTAAGGTAAGAACGTTTTGCAACTGTAGCAAGTAAATTTTTTATAAAAAATATTTTCATTTTTTTTAAGTTAAAACTTTATATTTACACACTTGTAAAATTGTATCTAATTTCCTGTGAATGTCAGTTACTATGGATTCCTACACAGTAACTGACAAAAGGATACAATTGCAAAAAATATTCTTATGTCATTAATTAATTGCAAAAAACAGATATTTTTATGGACTTTGTAATCGTTTTTTTTTTTTCTTTTTCAAAATTGGGTGGTCTGAAGTGTTCTGTGTTTTGCTGCATTGCCATGTCTCATTTGTATCTCATATGTTTCAGTCGACTGTACTCTGTTGGTGGCTTCAAACTATTCATTATAAAAAGAGCTCCTCTAAATACTGCTAAGTGCCATCACTGTCGATAAACAAAGAATGAAAACCTGTAACCGCTTTTATTGAACCATGGAGTGACTCACTGTTGATTTTCACACCTGAAGGTCACAGTCAATCAGATATTTGGAGAGAAAAGGAGAAGAAAAATCATTTTTTTTTAAGTTTGAGGAAGTCCAACACTGTCTGGTATTTGACCCCAAAAATTTGGGTGATCTGCAATCTAGAGTTATTGTATTATACAGTTTACATTCCTTTCCATTAAAGACAGAAAAATAAGTGGCTGGAGCTGGATCTGCCTGTTTTATGTTTACTAAATCTATAGATGATTGCTCTAACTGGGGTCTGCTGTTCCAACCTATAGATATTAAGATGAAGGCATTAAGATGCAACATGAGGCATATTTCATAATAATAAAGAGATTCTTTTTTACAGATTTCTTGATGCCTCCTTCTGGCTCAAGACAAAGTTTAGTTTTTCAAATCTTTTAATTATATCCATCTATGTTATAATAAGGAGGGAGATTACATTTTAAGGTTGTCTTTAAAAGCATTTTTTTCTCTTTGATTAAATACAATGATTTACCTGAGTTATTTTCGAGTTATTAACTTGATGTTCAGTAAAACAGCAAAAGGACGCTGAGAAGAAGCCGACATTTTTTTTCAGCCTTATAAATAAAATGTTAGCCATACCTTTGGTCATACAGTGTAGCTAAAAGGAGCTGCAGTTGATATGGTCCTTTAAATATATTTTTGAACATAAAGTCATTTGAAAATGATCAAAAATAGAAAAAAAAAATAATTGTCATATATTTGTAATATTTAACAGCATATACCATTGTTTTTGTAGACATACCATCAAACACCAGAATGCATATTAGCACCATGATGCTTCATTTCCTGCTCTTTCTGCAACTTCTCATCCCTGCTAACATGGAGGAGGAGGATAAAGTGCCAATAGAGGTCATCACTGATAGCTCCCCCTGTAGTGCAACTTGTGGACTGGGGATTAAAACACAGACTCTGTGTTTGTTAAAGGACAGCAAGACAGCAATGGAAGAGAATGTAAGTTAGTATGGGAGAACATTCACAGTGGAAGGAACTGGTATAACAATGTCCCTTTGATCAGGAATAAAACATTGATGGACCAAGCATAACTGGAACAGGACTAATATTAAGAGAGATTGCACTGTGCATCATCACTAAACAGCTATGATGTAATAACGCACCAAAAATATGCTGATTAGGAGCTGATATATTCAGACCCAAGGCAATAAGTATCATACACACTGTGCCAGGGAAAGCCCTTATTGAAATAGGGGACAGAGATCTGCTGTGGGATTAAGTTGTTTTTTGAGGGAAGCAACTAGTAAATGTAACTTGACATGCCCTGTTGTTTCCAGCTTAAAGTCCACAAATCATTATTAAGAAAGGTAGAAGATAAAATAGACTCTGTTTTTTATCGCATACATTATTCTCCTGTCAGGACATCAGTCAGTCAGATGTGTCAGAGAAGTGCAGGCTCCAAACAGAAAAGTGTGTGGACTCATGGCAGTGTGGACTGAGGACCATCACTGTCACCTCTGGACAGAGAGTGGAGATTGACTGTTTGGGAGAAGTCATGGAGGCAATGGGAAGGTTCTCCTGGAGGTAGAATGGAATGACAAGTTGTTTTTTTTCATCAGTTCTAATGTTTAGTTTAAAATGTTTTTTGATTTTTTTTTCTTTTCTTTTTCTATACCAGTTTATTATTAAGAGGTGTTTTATTTTTTTAATTCCTGAAATGTTTTAAACGTTTAAAGGAATTCTAAATGAACTCAAATCTCAGCATGATCTCTCATCCCTCAGGGTTTCTTGGCACTATGCCCGAGGAATAATCAGCTCAGATGATTCTCTGTTTCATCGTTGGGAGGCCCCTTATTTGGATCGAGTGGTTCTGGAAGCTGTCAGAGAGGAGGATGCAGGTAAGAACACAACAGGTGTTCTAACGAACTGTATGCAGGCATAAACTGAGACTTAATTCTTAGAAGCTGCTGCTATACTTCTCAGAGAGCTCAGGGGTTTCTTGCATGTTATAAAATTTATGAAGCATATAATATGTCTGATTTTGTATAATAGGTTAAATGACAAATTATCCTATTTTCTTTGGAATTCTTTATACTATACAGCTAATATAAGTGAATTAAAAAGCTCTTAATATAAGATTCTAAAAGGTATTTTGTTTATTGTTGAGCAGTTGTATATCTGTTTCCGTAGTAGATTACTAAGTTGGAAACAAACTGGGAAGTAAAAATATGAAAGCTCATTGATTTCATGTGTACAACAGAAGCGATGCTGAAATGACATTGATATCAGCAATAATAAAGCTAATTTGCAGCATTGTCCAAATCCTTTTCAGGGACATATCGCTGTGACGTGCAGGACACCAACTATCGCAGAGTGAAGAGGGTTTATTGGGGTGTCCGAGTTTTACCTTCTGGGGTTGTCAATCTGGACTACCACAGCTCTCTCACTGTAAACCGCCCAAACCAGGGTGTGCTACACCTTGCCACTGGGAGAGTTCTACTTTACGCTGTAAGGTTTGGTTTAAGATTTGTTGGCTGTTAACTGTAATGCCGTGTTACTGACCTTGCTCATCAAGCAGTATTTGATTTAAGTGTATAGCAATCCTTATCCAGTAGTAGTATAAAATCTAAGTCTGAGAGTGGCCAAACCCAGAGGACAGCAAATATTAAGAAAACAAAAAAGGTGTCTCTGAGATCCCTATTCCCTTCAGCGGAGACAAGGAAACGCTGTCACCAGGTACTAAAAGCATGATGGCAGACATGATAAATTGTGCCTAAAAGCCAGAATGATAGCCTACATTTAACAACCCATTTTGCCTTTTATTATGAGCATTAAGGACAGGCGTGTCACTGCCAAGTGAGTTCTCTAAAGGGAACACTAGAATCTTAGGATAAACAATCAGTTTTGTAAAGGGACAAAATCACAACTGAATAAATTATATGTGGGTTAGACAATCTTTTAGATTGTAAAACAACACATGATTCAGCTGACTTTGTAGCATTTTACCTTAACGGATTCCCAACATATTGAACTGAACAACTTTTTAAACAAATACTTTTCAAACCATTCTCCAGGAGAATGAAGTGCAACGTTATGGCCACTGGCTTGACAAGCCTCTGTGGTGCAAGAGAGGCATGATTTCCTTTGTTTATCTCAAACCCTAAGGACCGTCTATGATGAATGATCCATCATGGGTCCTGCATGGCTACGGGGTAGATAAACAATTTATCTAAACAGGGCAGGAAGTTTAGACATATATTGCAAAGGGTTTGCAGCTGGTGCTGGGAGACTTTGTGCTGATATAAATCTTTCTAAAAAAACAACAAAAAACTAAGTATAATCAGAAACAACATCACCTTAACCTGTCTGACAGAGGGTTACAATATTCTTCTCATGACATTAGCAATTAATATAATTTGGTTGACAACCCAGGTAAAAATGTATAAACTAAATATTTTATGCAGATTTATAAATTTCCACAGTAACCAAAAGAAAACTTTTAATTCGATTAATGTAATTTCATTTATATAATGCCAATTCACAATACATATCATCTCAAGGCCATTCAACTAGATCATACAGTGAGATTGATTCAAAGTTTTTAACCCAAGGAAAACCAGCTGGCAAGTGATTGTTTGAGATTAAGTTGGACCTTTTGGCAACAAAGATCACAGGTGAATTTGGTGTAAAACAAACCGATTAATAGGTAGAAAAGGACCTTCTGTCTAATATTTAGTGCAGTAGAAGGTCTTTGCTGCTGTTGGGCTGTTTCTCTTTCACAGGTCTTGGGAATCATATTAGGTTGAATGAAATTGATATCGATAAAAGGGCAGAGATAAAATAAAGATGTGAAAATAGGTCCTTTTTAGTGCTTTTCAAATAGTATAGATCCAAAACAAATATTAACTATAACAGCAGAGATTTGGTTCACAAAACATGACATCCCAATGGTTTGTCATGTTAAAATGACATATTTTTACAAGTTATACCTTATAATAAGGATTATAAAGTTGCTGTGTTGGTGTCTCTGCAAACAACAAAACTTCCAAATGTGAGGAAATCTTGCAATAATAAATCTCACTTCCACTGAAATGTACTCCATGTAATGGAAAATGGACAAAACCAAATTGAACTGAGATATCCCTACTTGAATACATTAGGTTCTAAAGGAAAAGAGGCAGTAGAGAACACTAGTACTCCATATCTAGACAGATTATGAACAATCATTTCTCAACAATTTTTAAACCATTGTAAACTTCCATCCCTCTTTTACCACAAGTCAGGGTCACTGGGGGTCTGTGCTTATCTCCAGGCCTTAGACAGGTCTCAAGTCAATCACATGGCAAGGCAGAGACATACAACCATGTACACATTCGCACTATCAATTAACCTCACGATCATGTTTTGGACAGTGGGAGCACCCAGAGAGAACCCATGGATGCGCAGCAGAACATGTAAACTCCATGCAGAAAGACCCTAGGCTAGGAATTGAACCAGGACTTTCTTGTTGCAAGGCAGTGGTGCTAGAAATTGCAAATTGTTTTTTTTTTTTTATCTTTTAGTATGAGGAAGTACTTCTGCAGTAAAAAAATATATATTTTAAGGCTTTTTTTACACATCTTTACTGGGTTGCCTCTAAATGGAAGAAGACTAGATAGAGCTGGACAATATAATATCAATATATATCGCAATATTTTTCATACAGTTTGGGTAATATGACTTTTACACACATTATTAATATTTTAATGTACATCACAGTCTATGAACATAGTATTGGTCTCTGACTGATGTTCCAAGTTTTCATGTAGTTTTATGTGTTTTTGTTTTTCAAAGCTAATATTTATTAAATGTTATGTTGGGAGGATCTTTATAAACATTGCAAAATATTCGTCATAGTTGTCTTTCTTAGGCTTTTATTTTTCCTACATCGATACTGAAATTATATCGTATCATCCAAAATTAAGAAATGCATTGTGATATAGGTTTTGGACTTATCGTCCAGCCCTTAGACTAGGTGTCCTATAGTTAAAAGATGGTTGTACAGAACATTAATAGCGGAGGTCCATTGGTCAAATAAATGGCACTAATAAACTTTAAAGGAAAAAAGGTTTTTGATTTACACAATATTTTCTTTCTAATTATATGTCCCTGAGTTTTTTCATGACAGATTATATGCAGCTACCATAAAATTTACATTTATTTGAAATGCATTTGTTTCACTATTTTTGAAAATGGTTGCCAGAAATTCTGGAAGATGCTGAATCAATCATCTTCTCAGCTGCAAACAGCTGCTCTAAAGACTTAATATAGACTACGATCTAGCACAGATCACCCATACTGGGAGGGAGACATATACACTTTTGAAGGCAGATGTGATGCAGTGATGGATTGTCAACTTTTGAGTCCAAATATAACTAAGAGGCCTACAGCCTGGGTTAGAGGGAGTGAGGATAGGAGAAAGGTGGTTCTAAAGACAGAAAGATTAACTTTTTAAGGTAACTTGTATACATTTACCTTTTTAAAGAATTTACACCTTTTAAGGAGAACCTGCTGTGATTTGGGACAAATGTAAAAAAGCTTTTGATTTTGAGATTTGTTACTGTAAATATCTGGTTTTACTCAGAAATGGTTTCATTTTGTGTGTCTAAAAACAGGTGGTGATTGGTTTCTTCTTAACAACTGTCTGGATTGGACTCCTGTGCCTCTACAGGAGAATACGCTGCAGACAAATGATATAAAAGACGTTTTAAATAAGTTTAAACCAAGTGAATTTGAGAGAGTTATTTTGAAAAATAAGCTGATCAATTAAAGTCAGAAAATTTCACTTATTAGTATGGATATGTTTGAGCAAATTTCATAGTGATTGTTGGTGTCCAAGTAAATTCATAAAGTGTTGCTATATTTTCTACCACTAGATAGCAGTGTTGGCTAATGGGAAAGCATGACCTGGGCTAAGTGTGACCACACAGACCAATTATCACCTCCACAACATAACCGTTCTGAACAACGTGACCCAGCTGTCACACAAGAATCAAGTTATTACAGAGGAGAATACGGAGAAGCCTCTTCTCTAATCCAACATGAAGATTTATAATGGAGTAATATAACACAGCAAAAAAGACCACGAAATGGGGAAAAATAGGAAGGTTTTCTAGCCTGAGAACACCATCCCAGCTGTGAAGTGTAGCAGGCGACAGTAATAAGCTAAAAAGTGTGGAGTGCATTTCTATTCAGCCCCCCTGGTTATTGGTTTGTGAATTATATTTCACAGCCATTACAGCTGCAAATCCTTTAGAGGTTCTCAAAAAATCTACAGATTAGGAGTATTGTGATCCAATAAGGCTCAGGCTCAGTCAGACTGGATGGAGTATTTGTTAACATGAATTACCAGCAGATTCACAACTGCATAAAGATCTAGACTTTGACTAGACCATTCTAACACATGAATATACGTGTTCTTAACCATTAAATCAGCTGACTGTATTTTTATAGTTGGCCTGCTGGAGGGTGAACCTGCAGTGGAATTTCAACTCATTTGCCTCTTTTAATAGGTTTCCATTCAGTATTGACCTGTGCTGCATTTAGCTCATCCAACCTCACTTCCACTTTGACCGGCAACCAGAAAAATATTGCCATAGCACCATATTTCATATTAGGTGGGTGTTTTTTTTTCTTTTCCTGGGTGATATGAAGCATTAATTTTCAACCACATGCAGCTTTTTATATACAGTACATGTAGACCAAAGGAAAAAATTGTTGCGTGTCCTCTAACAACAGCTTCCTCAGCATAGATGTTTTTTCCACTACATGAGCAATAGCAAAACAGGACTTCAAAGAGGAAAATGACTTTCTTCACAACTTAAGAATAATGCTTATTGGACTGCTCAGAATCACTGCAATTACATTTGTCAACATCTATTATCAGTAATGAGTGGAGAAATGGTGCTTCCTGGTTTCTGATAAAGTCCTTTACGATCTGATTTCTAGTAAATTTTGATCATGAGAAAAGAACCCTCTCCAAGGTAAAAGCTCTTCCCGGTAGAATCTAGAATATTAGTAAGCATCCAGATTGAATGGTCTGATTTGCTTGTAATTTGGTTCTTTATTTACTAGGATCTGATCAACACTGAGCAGACCCCAGATGGCATTAGTGGTGGCCAAACAAATGGAGGAATAGTGTTACAGACGGTTACCAGATCATCCGATACCATGTACACACTGTGTGTCAAGGTCACAAGATAAAGAGGGCATCTACTAGAAAGACATTAGCACAGCTTCATATTGATTGTATTTTAGTTTTGCAGTAAAATAGGGCCCCTGCTACAAAACCAGCTGACAGGAATTTCTTATCATTTGCTTCAAAATCCCACCGCAAATAATATCAAATACTTAGATGCCCCTGCATGTATTAAAATTAAAAAGCAACAGATTGCTTTACCCAGACAAGTTGGATGTTATAAGAGTTTATCAGATATCTCATGTCAACGTCATCCAAGTGTTTCCGGACGTAAATGGGGAGAGAGATTAAGAAGCAGTAATGGCTACATGATCGACGTGTTTGGGTTATTTTGGGAGGGGCTCCAGTAAATGAGGGACTCTGGGGAAATAACAGCAATCTGATTATGATGATATGCTCATTACAATACATTTATTTTGTTGTGGAAGAGGCCATGATCAGCCCTGAAGAACGCCATTTCCTTGTGAGTGCTTAGTTAAAACATCACTTTATCAGATATAATCTCTTCCCAAAGAAATCTAATCACTCCTCCACAAAGGGATTTAAGCTTATATGATATTTACACATAGTGGTGTTGCCTTTGAATCAATATTTGGCTGATGCAGCAGCATAAGCCCCTTACAGAATATTTAGATAATAACAAGGAGCTCATGAATCAAATAGTTAGTGATCCTGTAATAAGCTCCTGGGAAGTAAGATAATCAGTTTTCATTTTTGTTGTAAAAATGAAAAACAACTTTATACCAGTCTGACAGGTCATAGTCATTAATGGCTTTCTATTCATTTATTTTAAACATAGCATATCCATTTAGTTTCTTTTTTGTCTTAATAATCTTTAGCCAAAATTGATATCTACTTTTCTATTAATCTGATTTTGTATAACCTTTATAAGTCAACAAACTTGAGTGTTTTCTGATTGAAAACTTCTTGTTGAATATGTTTAGCATTTAAAATGACACTCTTGCCTGTATACTGAGCTTCCTATGTGACTAACTTGCTAGTCACTGACATTTACAATTCTGACAGTGATGACTAAAGCATCCACATCCCAGGCAAATCATTCAAAAATACTTAAATTGCTATGATCGCCAGATGGTAAAAACAACTATGTGAGATCAAATAAAGAGCTTTGAGTCTTCCACTCCTTGATCTATGAACAGCCACCAGGATGATGCAAGTTATGTCGTTAATGTGTAACACTCTACCTGTGACTAATCATGTTGACCTGGTTTCCTCCCTGCTACAACACATACTACAGCAAACAGCATCTCATGCACCTCAAAAGGAAGGTTAAATATCTGTGGACAGTTGGAGAAGCACATTATGAAAACAAAGAGCAGAAACAATGAAACTGGAAACTCACAAGGTCATGTGTCTGAATTTAAGTTGTTTTCTTTTTAGACATGTAATATTCTAAGCTTAAATGTCATGTTTTCATTGGCTTTAAGCACAACATAAACTTAGTATTTAACACATACAGGGGCTTGAGAAGATCTGTCTGCGTGGAATTTGTCTATTGACCTGTGTTAACCTGTTTTACAGAGTGAAGGGAGTTTGTGTGATGAATGGATTTTTCAAATATAATAAAATGTAAAAAATATGACTATACATGATACATGCATACAAAATCAAAATCAAACCGAATAGAGATAGAATGAAGTGGTCCCTATGTCCTCCAGAAGTATTAGCAGTGCTAGAATTCACACACAGGGATGGTCGTTGTTGTTAATACAAGATAAATGATAAATTCCTGGTGCGTACTTTTTGAATAACACCTGTTTACTTTTCTAAAGATATAAAAATAACATTACAAGTCTTACTGGAGTCAAAGTTATGTGCAGGGTGCGATTTGCCGGGGGGGATGGGGGGGATTTACCCCCCCTCTGGTTGTGATGTCCCCCCCTCTGGTCATT